>JAPMOQ010010798.1:1771276-1824662 GCA_026543055.1 Argiope trifasciata | reverse complement strand
CGACATCATCATCATCAAGGATTCTAAAACTTTACTGTTTTTGAAATTAGGAATTCTAAACAAAATCGGAATTCTTGAATTTTTCCTCCTTTGTCTCGCTCATGGAAACTCCCCTTAACATTTTCGTAAAAACAATTAGTAGTTTCCACCAATTTCTGTCTCTTCCCATATTCATGATTTGTGATAAAGCAATGATTTTATCATCACTAAAGTAATTTAATTAACATTAAATTTTAAAAAGCTTTTTCCACTTAGGATTATCAGTGGTTAAAATTAGCGAAAACTTAATGTTTTAATTTTCTCAGGGGAATTCAGAGATTTTTTTTCATTCTCCCCCCCCCCTTTATAGTATTCGATGGTTGTGTATAGGGCTTATTTTGAATGTATGGCGCAATATTCATACATTTAAAATATCATTTCCATTTGATTTTTGTATGTCCATATTATTCCCACTTGCTTAAGATAATTAACAGCAACTGTTATGTATAGTGAAACTTCTCAGTCTTCTTTCTGAAATATTTAATCAGTTACTATTTTGTCCTTGAATTATTTAGGTATTTTTATTCAGTTTGACTTATGGTCTTAGCTTAGCTAATTATTTTAGATCAATTGGGATTAATCGTAATAGGACAATCAATCGTAATATGACATTGGATTAATGGTAATACGACATAATAATAAACGTAATATGTCATTTTTATTATGTACATTAGTTAAAATATGTTTTTTAATTTGTATGGTTATATTTTAATTACAATATTCATGTCTACGAAACTAATTTAAAAGTTTTTAGATACTTATTTTTGATATATATCGCCCATAATCTGTGTCTTGCTGTAGAGCAATATAATAAATGCTTTTATATTTTTTAATAAAAATGAAAGTTAGTCTAAGAAATATAGATAAAAAAAATTTTAATAACACCTTAAATTCCAATCATTTAGTTCCTTTAATTTTAATTCGTTTTGTTTTTAGTTCATTTTCTAAAGAACATAATTCTACTAATGATTTTTTTTTTTTTTCAAATTCAGGAATATCTCAAGTTTTGAAATAGAAATATTTTTATTTTTTAGTATTTAAAAACCTCCTCTTCGTATTTGAGAAAATAAAATTGTTACTAAATATTAGTTTTGTGTACATAAATATCACTTTATAAGCTTAATTATTTATTTAAAAAAACATGCTATGATTCGCGAGTTTTGGAATTTTAATGCTAATATTAGATATTTGCTAAGCTCAAATCTATATTCTGTTATTTCCAAACAATTCATGTGCTGATTTTTAAAATGAACAGAAAATGTTTTTTACGTCGTAAATACACAAAAAATTGAGCGATTATTACTGGTAGTTTACGAAGTGAAAACAGTGTAAAAAGGGGGGGGACACTGAATGAAGATGCTTGAAAAATTATGAATTACACCAAGTTACCTACTATGATGACTTTCAACTACTTTTACTATGTTTATGAGATAATCTTATTCTTAATTCGAAACTTTCTCTGATCCCTAAAGAGTACACAGAGCCACTGATGGCTTGTCTTTGCGAGTTCCATAGATGTAAATATTTTTTTTAAAAAACTTTATCTACGCTCTTTTATATCTCATTTTTAATAATCTTACTTAAATAAGATTTAAAATATTTTGTTCATAAAATCTTGTGTATGCAATTTAGTTGTAAAAATCTATTATCATTGCAAGAAATCCCAGCGGTTCCTGGTAGTCTGTAGGATTGAAACAAAAACCGAATTTTTGAAAAGCCAGTTTCCGAATTCAATATTTCTAATTTTTGTAAAATAATAAGAATAATAAATAGGGAACAATATTTAATGTAATTAACAACAAGAAAAAAAAGCCCCAAAATATATATGTACACACACACACACTAGCTTTTACCCGCGTCTTCGTACGCGTGGAAATTTTCATGTGTAATGTATAAGACGGTTTGATCAATTCCGTTATTCCAATACCATTTATGACGTTTCAGCTGATCTAGATGTAGCCTGTCACTCCGCTTCCTTTATTCTTCTAAATTCTGCTTGGGGATTCGATTCTCTACTTCTAGTTACTCTCATAGCCCGAGCTTGATTGCTACTTTTTGGAAGATTAGATTTGCGTTTTCCGGGCATTTCAAAAAACTATCAAATATTAACAAGTCAAAAAGATCAATTCTATCATAAACGCAGTGTACTTAAAACTATAAGCATATACGAAAAAAATATAGCATAAAAATACAACTTAATCAATTTAAAATTAAAGGGCTAACCTAAAAACAATTTTTTTACAGTGTGCACCTGAAATGAAACAAAACAGCGAATCAACTCCGTATTTCTTTAAAATTAAGTCAAATCCATTTTATTTACTGATTGAGATTGCTACTACAGTATAATACACATAATTTTTAAACTTTTAATTTAAATGAAAATACAGTTGTCAACAATCACTCGTGAACTTTCAGCGCCAGTTGGGGTAACGCAAGGCAGATTAAAAATTTTGTATTTCCTTACATCTAATTTATTTTAATTTAAAAGTATTTCAGAACGAATATGAAAGGTCGATTAATTAACTAAATTTGATTTTAAATACATCAAACACGAAGAAAATAAATAGATTCGTTTGAAATAATCGCTCGAAATTCTCCTAAGCCTAACCTCAATTCTGTTAAAAAAACAAAAAAAAAAACTGGAGTTTTATTCATATTTGGCAGGATTTGGCCTCAGCCTTTTGGCGTTAAAGTTAGTTTTTAATGAATAAAAAATGAACCACTCAATGAATCGGAATAAAAATTAACCCATATTCTATTCTTGGCTATAAACTTATCTTTGCATTACATTTCATCTAATTCTGTTCAGCCGTTCTTATGTGATTGAGGAACTAACATCCATCCTTCAATCCATCCATCCATCCAAACTTTCACATTTATTTATTAGTAAAGATAATTACTTACCCAAAATAATGAATACTCAAACAAAGATTTCAAATAATTATTATATTATTTTAACTAATTTTTATTTCCCCTAAGTAAATGGGATTTTAAAAAAAACACGCAATATCCACTGAACGGTGGCTAAGTTTTGTTCCTATTTTAGACACAATATTTATTGCCTGAAATTGAAAATACTTGTCACTAGCTACTGAGCTTGATTTTATAGTTTTCATGATATTAAGAAAAAAATCAGTTTTTTTTCTTTTATTCTTTATCTCAAATAATGAAATTCAGTATTTAAGTTTGGATTTTCTTTGGGGACTTCAAGAAACTTATGAATTGAATTTCTCCATGGCTTCTTTTGAAAAAACCATTTCTTTGATAAGTAATTTCTTCGATTTGCTCCTCATCAGAATCGGTTTATATACAATTTGAAAATATTCTAGACAATATCTCATCAGATAACTTAATGATTTCGGGTTTTGAAACTAATGAAAGTTGACAAGTTGAAGAAGACAAGTAGAAAGATTCTACTTGTCTTCTTTCAAGAACACCGGTATTGTATTTAAATGGAATAATATTGGTGAATGATAGTTACGAAGTATCTAGCGTCAATGTAAATCTAGCATTTCTGCTGAATCTAACTAGCGATCTTTAGTGATTGGGCTACTGGCATGAGTTTAATACACAAGCACTGGAAACTGTTTATATATTTTAGATACCTTTTTTTAAAACTTTGAGCTGCAATTATAATCATAAGATTGTCGGTCAAATTTCATTCCTATAAATAATTAAGATTTTGAATTATTGCGCGAAAGTATCGATACATGCATGCGAAAGTATCGGATGAATATGGCAAATCTACTGACAGATTTAGTCCAAAGTTTGATAAGAATCAATTTTATGTGTTAAAATTTGATTCATAGTTTTATTATCTATGCAGCTCTTTTCTTTTATAGTTTACGTGTACTGGAACAGCCGGTCGGACAAAGCTCTTCTAAATGAATTTCATTTAAACTGTGTTAGAAATTTTTTTAAATATAAAATCTACGTACCAAATTTCAGTTGTGTAGCTCAAAGTGTTTCTGAGTTATCGTGCTCACAAGCAGTTATGATTTCAAAAATGAGTTTTTTGGGCTCATGAAAGTCTAAAAACGCCACGAGTCACAGTCTCGAGTTTGAATTTTTTGACAATCAAGTAAAAATTGACTTGTTTCCTTTTTTTCTTCACTCTTTCACTATCACTTTCACCTTCTCTTCAATATTTCATTCTCGTCACCTACTATTCATTTTACTTTAATTTATTAGCGCAAGGAAACTTTTCTAAACCTACAAATTTTATTAATCTTTTTCTTTATTTCTTTTAAGACAAATCAATCATTTAGGTGAATTAAAAACAAAATTTTATGTAAATTTTTAGACTAACTTTTTACGTTAATTTAACCGAGCACAACGCCTTAAAAAAGACATTAATTGAAAAAAAAAAAAATTAGTCCATTTAAAAGACGATTTAAAAAAAATATCTGTTGCAGTATTTCGCGTTATTCAATTATGCTGCCACAGACAATGGCTTAAAACAAATAATAGCTGTCATTTGTATATAAGCGTACTATATTTTCACCTCGCTTCCGAATTATATAACTTAAGTATTGATATGTTTTTCAGTGACATGTTAGCACTGTAAGAAAATCGAAATGGATTTAGCTTTAAACCTCTTATCCTTTATATCCATACATGTATAGTTATTTAATTTTTTTACTCGTTAATGATTTTGTATATCGATTAATAATCCCAGCAAATTTCTCAGCAATCCACTCTATAAATCATGATGAAATGAATAATTACACACTGATAGAGAATTAATATCGTTTCTTTCAATAAAATTAGAAATTGTTATTTATGGTAATTTTTTAAAAAAAAATACGAGAAAATGCTTTTGGTTTGAAATAAATCGCTGATCTCATATACAGTGACTCAAATGTAATGTTTTTCCTAATATAATAATAATAATCAAATGAAAAAATCGCCCCTTCCTTCTAAATGATATCCTAATCGTGCGTAAGGTCTTTCGAGTTGGCATTTTTCTAGCTCCATTTGGATGTAAGCATACTACAGTTAAATGTACGAATTGAATATGATGTTAAAATAGAAAATCATATCACTAGTTTTTTAAACATAATGTTTAAGATAAAAGTGTATTAGTAAAAATATTTTATATCATAAACCTGCTCTGCTTTAATGTTAATAAAGTAACAGATTTTATATTATATTCGGGGGGATACAAAGAAACTAAATAAATTAATTTTGTTTCATTAATATATTTTATCATCAGAAATATTAAATTGTGACAGTGCGAGAAAACTTTATGTAACAACCCCAGCCCCTTCATAAATGTGTTCGCGTATGGAAAGCTGTCAGAAAATCTCATCGCAGTCCTAATCCTTCTTTCCGACAACTGTTTCTACAAGTTCCCACTTGTTGCACCGTTCTGCTCTCAACAGAAGTTAACGGGATTTCTTTTTCCTTCCTTCTTTAGCTAACAAACTTCCCACATTTCTGAACGTGCCTCGGACCGCGTCAGCGTAGAGCTGAGCAAGTAACCGGACATAAAAGACGTAGCAGCTAACTGAGGGACGCAAGTGCCATTTTCCTCGTAAGATTTGGCGCCAAATACGTACCGGTACAACAGGAAAATCTTGGCTCGGAACGTTGCATGATGGGATGCATCGCGTAGGGAATTCCTTCCTGAAATTTTCCCTCGGTGTGTCGGAGGGCACAAAACTTCGTCGTAAACTGTTCGTAAGCAAAGAAATGTCTAATAAGTACAATTAGCCTATTGTTAAGCTACAAAACTTTCGGCCTGCAGATTTTTTAACATTTTTCTGTCTATTTTTTACGAATCAAACCATTTTCTTCTGTTGCATTTTATTTTGAACAAAGCAGCACAACAGTTATTATATCATCGTTTTTTATAGAAGATGCAAGAAAATAATTATTATTAATAATCAATATTGATTTCGCTAACCACTTTCACTGACGTCATAAGTGAAAAAGTTTAGTGAAAAGTAAAATAGAATGATTAAAAGAATGCCTCGAATAAAATTTAATGAATTTAATAGTGATTAAAAGCAGAATTTTCTTCATTTAAAAATTTAAGGTTTCAAAACTGTGTTTGGAAATAAAGATATTCGATTTCTTTTACCTTATATGCACATCAAATTTATTTACTGTCACTTTCAAACTAATTTTTTAAGACCAAAACAAAATTAGGAGGTGAATATGCGATTTATGAAATAGTAAAAATTTAAATTCTAAATTTGGTTTGTTTGTTTTTTGCAAGTTATTTTTCAAATAACATTATCAACTATTGGATTCAATTTATGCAAATCATAGTCAAGTAACAGATATAATAATGATTGTCACTACGTATTTAATCCATCGGTTGTTATACGTTTCGTCTTTCAAAACAGATTCAAAAATTGAAATAGTGGTATGCATCTGATGCGTATCATAAAAAAAGCATCGATGCAGTGGGCTTTTCATGTTTAAATGAATTTTGCCACATAAATCTTTCTGGCATAAAATTCTCTGTCTTTTTTTCAACCAATTCTTTTTCTGCCTTTTCTAATATAATATATCTTCAGTAAAAAAATACTATTAATAAATTTAAATATTTAGAAAAAAATGTATTAAAATTTATTTCTGCTATCGTTGAATATATATTTCATTAGACTCAATTTAATAAAGTTTTCTTTTAATCTTTTATAAGGGGGATGGATCGATTGTGGGCACCTTTTTGTCGTTTCTCTCCAAGGAAAAAAAAAAAAAAGAAAGAAAGAAACTTGTTTCATGTTTATTGATTTTTTTCCGGAAATATTAACGAATTTACTGCATGCTATTTCTGAAAAATTTACCTGGCAAGTCAATTTAGTAGTAGTATAAATTTATAAAAATCTACATTATTTGAAAAAGTTTTTTTTTTTTTTTTTTTTTTTTTTTTTTGCATCCAATATTTTTTTTTATAAAATTTTTTACACCTTTGCTCTGTTCTTAATTCTGAATCATAAAAATAAAAAATATTCTTTGATAGGGAAACTATATTTAATCATTTTTCTGCTTTCGAAATTCATCGAAATTTCCTTAAATTCTTCATAAAGCTTTGCTCTCAAAACTTTCGTTGTAGATTTTATGTACACCAGAACGATATCTTAGCTGTACTCATCTCTCGAACTTGGATCGGAGTCTTATGTCATTTCGAGCAATATTAAAAGTTGAGATTCAAAAATGGGCAATGGTTTGGAAATAAATATTTATATCAAAGAGGAAACACGCGTGTTAATTTTATACTTACATATTTTACTAGTTAACTAAGTTTTTTTACACATTTTTTACTAGGCAATTCAAAGAATAATTGATCACAATCTAATTTAATGTTCACCATATTTTTAAAGTAGTTTCAAGATATAAAAATAGAATGTGTACATAAATTGAATCGGGTGTTATGACAGTAAATCTATGCACTGACTTTACGGTGGAATCTTCTGAATTAACGGATGATGATTATTTTACTACATACAGAAGTTGGCACACAAATAATGAAACACATTCAGTGTTCACAAAGACAATAATAAAAGCTAACAATGCATTAATAGACAAAAAATCTTTAATCAAATCACAACATAACATGAAGCACTTAGTGTAAAGCAACTGGAAAGCATCTCTTTACTCGACTCTCTCTCTCTAAAAGAGAATTTGAGGGCCGCAGTGACCTGGTGGTAAGGTCTCGGCTTCGGAACTGGAGGGTCTCAGGTTCGAGACTCGATTCCACCGAAGAACCGTCGTGTGAGGGGGTCTCTTGCACGTTAAATCTGTCAGGCCCAAACGTCTCCCGCTGGTGTGGTGTGGTGTGGAGAGGGGGGGTGCCAGTTCAGGTGTCGTCCTCGTCAACTGATCTTGTTTCAAAATTACGAGGTCCGTCCCAAAATAGCCCTCGTGTTGTTTTAAAAAACGGGACGTTAATAAAACTAAGCTAAACTCAACTAAAAGAGAATTTACTCGACTGAATGACATTCAAGCATCCGCTTCCACTTAAACCATTAACTTGACAGGTTATGGGAATTTCTACAAAGATCTTGTTTTTAGAGACCCAACCGAGATTTCAACAAAATTCCTGCATTTTCGAGAATCGCCATGAAATAATCGATAAGTTGATCCAGTCGAAGGTCATTGATTTAACATTCATTCAGCATCCTTTAAAGATAGTTTCAAAACTCTCTGCCTTACTATGAGACTAACTAATCGAGGAGACAATACAACAGTTTCTTAACAACATGCAAACAGTTTTTTTTTTCATGACAATTCATTAATTTGCGAGCAATTTTTAATTTTTTGTTATAAATTCATTTTTTGACTTTCTAACTTTTGGGCGCTTGCAACTGTAGTCCTAAAATCCAACAAGCTGTAGTAAGATTGATGCATATTATTTAGTCAGATCATTTACATTTTCTACCAGGAAAGGCAATCATTATTGTTCGGATACTTAAAAGCATATGAAATACTGAAAAATATGTTCTAAAACATTGTTGAGAAGCATGGATTTAAACACTCACTCACGCCCTCAAAATCCTTACATATATTAATGCTAAAAAAAGAAACGAACCATACTTGTTAGTTCACAGTTTTTAGCATTGTGTCATAAATCGTGTCAGAAAGTAGATACCGCTTTGAACTTTCGGGAGAGACATATTGATGATACAGTGGTTGAGTGTTTTATTTCCATTCTAAACATTAAGGAGCGCATCAGTAATTCTGGTGGTGATGTTAAGTGGCCACCTGCCATACCATATCTCACCTGATTCTTCCTGTGAAAAAAAGATGTGAAGATCAAAGAAAAGATGTGTGGAGCTCTTCCGACAACATCGTTATCGTTTATCTTTTTATTTATTTTCATGTAGCACGTGATGTGTTTTTTTGCCCCCTTCCAAAAAAAAAAAAAAATTAAGATCCCAAATAAACGGACTACTCAAACATTTACTGTAAAACGAGAAGTCTTATTTTAACAATACCAATTCTAATGCAATTTGAAGTTTTTTAATTACTCTGAATTAGGGAGGTTGAGAGAGACTAATCTGTTAAAAAGGGCCTCATCTTTGATTTAGAAGGCATATTTTAATGCACTTTAAATCATTCAAGCCCACATAAATGAAGAATTTATTTTTAACTTGTTCGTTCACTTTTCATTTAAAATCCTGTAATCGTGACAGCTAATGCATCAATTATAACACTTATAATAACTTTAACACTTATAATAAAGGGAAAAGATCTACTGAACTATTTCTAAATTAAGTGCGAGAAAAAGACTATATTAACTAATAGTCCCTAAAACGAGTCTATTATCTATCTCAATTAGCATTAATTTGTTTTACATTTGTTTCCTCTATCGTCTAAAATAAAACAGGATAATACATTACAGCTCTCTGCTTCGGTATTGCATATCAGTTTTATTTGCCAGTATCAGAAAATCAAATTTGTGGCCCACTAGAACAATATGAAAATTTTCAGTTTTATTCATTATTTTTGAATAAATATTTTTACATATAAAGACAATAGAATTAGGTTATTTCTGCAAATTTTTTGCTCATGAAGTAAATTAGAACGTCCTTAATTGGAATGATTTTATTTTAAAAATCAATGTTTAACTGGCATTTCCCTTTAAATTCCTACCCAAACTGTGAAAATCGTAAATTAAAAAAAAAAGACATAAAATTAAGCTTTTCTGTTTGGAAATTTCAAAATAAATAAAAATGTACTGATAGCTAACTCAGGAGATCATGGGAAAGTAATGTTAAATTTATGATCAATACTTAAATTTAAAAAAATGAATTCAGTGATAAGTTTACTAAAGATATTTTAGGTTTAAAGAAACGTTTGAATTTTATTTTTGTTATAGGAAATAAAAAAAAGTAGAGATTTAAAAACATTTTGCCCTTAGCGGCACGTAATTTGATACTAATACAGATAACTTATTCATGATTTCAGGCCTTATAAGTTTGTAAATATATGTTTGCTCATATTTTTATTTTATTTTATTCGTCATTAATGCGTAGTTTTTATTTAGCATGATAAAACTTTAGCTTTTTCTTAATTTTCCTATTACTAGAACAGTTAAAAATGCAAAGAGTCTCTATTATATTAAGGTTAATGCTATGAATTCCTTCGTATAAGAAATCATATTCAGCAGTTATGAAAAAGAATATTCATTTAATGAAATTATTCGTATGATTTAATCTATTTAACTTGGTATATCGTTAAAAAAATTAGAATTCAGCAAAGGAAATGTATTCTGAACAAAAGAAGGGGCTCTATTTCTTCATAGATATATCAATTTTCGATATCTCTCAATCAAATTAAAATTTGTATGTATTGAAATAAAATGACTAACAATAAATTTATCTCAAGTATAAATTATACATATCTTAAATATTTCTATTCGAAATTTAATTTCTATCATGAAAAAATTGGAAACCGACCTAGGTATCATCTATATTTGCTCTTGTTTCGAAAACATGAATGGGTTTCAAAATAACCTTTTTGTGGCATTGAAAAGGGTTAATGTTATTAAACTAAACTGGAAATTAAATTTAAAATGCCATTTTCATTATTTTCAAATTAAACACTGAAGAGAGAAAGAAATAAAGAATCGAATTTTAATTTTTTATGAGGCATATTTTTATGAATAATTATTTTTCATATTAGTTGAAACTGTGCAGGTAAATAATTCAAATTATTGATGCTTTGACTAACTCTGAAAATTAGCAACAATTGTCATCCTGATGTATCGATTATGGCATACCACTTCCGCAAGAATTCGCATAAATATATTTAATATTTAGTAGCCACCAACTAAGTTGAAACACTAAGAAGGAAATTAAAATCTCTAAATTTTAATTTTTTTAACAAATGTATTAGACATTGTATAAGGAAAAATATCTGCTTGAAAGAATATTATTGAAAATAAGTTTTTATAAGTAATTTTAAGAAATAATTACCTGATGGCTAAAGCTGAATATAATTAATATTTTTATGTTTATGTTAAAGAACATAATTGATACTTTTATGTTTATATTGAATAGTAATACTTTTAAGTTTATGTTTAGTTAAACATAACTGATACTTTATGTTTATATGAAAGCAGTTGAAATAAAAGATATCGAAAGTAGATAATTTTTTCTTTTGAAACGTGATTTTTTTTCTGAATTTTGAAAAGAAATACGTGAATATAATTACATTTCAGTATATAAAAATTACATTTCAGTATATTGTAGTCACATTTAAAATTTGAAATAAATATACACAACTCAGTTTTTAAAAACTCTTTTTTTTATTTCTATTTATAGTGCTCGCACGAATATCGAAAATCTTGTTGTTTTAATTACTTATTATTTAATGATCTTTCGAAGATAATACAGAATATAATTTTAATATTTTTAGTTGCTTAGCTATTAGCTTCATTTATGCAGAAAAAATGTTCAGGTTTTATTTCCGATTGGAATTCTAAAATTAATAATTTTTGCTGATCTAATAAATTTAACTATAATTTGTTTTAATATTCAAGTATACTTTTAATAGACTTTCGTGTTTAGGAAAATGTTAGTTATTTTAGTTATTCCATGCAATTCTAATTGACTCTATATCGTACGTATTAATTAGTTTCAATTGTGTAATACAATTTAAAGTTATTGCACAAAAGTATTTAAATTAGTTTTGGAACTTGGCATAAAAATTGCTACGAAAAAAAAACAAAAAAAAACAGCAACATACATACTCAAAATTATAGGTTAAAAAAACCTAAGTTGTAAAATGAATATATTAGGATATTCGGAAAGTAATTTCGTTTTTTCCTGACAAAGGATTTAATTGCATTTTTCGCACCCAATTTCATACTTAAACCGCAAAATCATTTTATGTTTTAAGAGCTGATATAGCAAGGCTTGAGTGTGAAAAAGTGCAGCTGATTCTTCGCAGTAGTTTTTGGATGGTGCCCTTTTAAATATGGAGAGCAATAAACAGCATTTTCGTCATTTTTTTCTTTTTTTGCTGTAAAAGGTAAAAATGCTGTTCAAGCCAGAAATAAATTAGCCAATATGTGTGGAGAAGATGTGTTAACAGTACATCAGTACCAGAACTGATTTGCAAAATTTTTCCTTCAAATGAGGAGGCCAAAAACCACCTCGATCAGTTTTTTTTACAGCAAAGACCAAAACTTTTATGAGCGTGTAATCATGTTACTACCAAAAGGTATTAGACCAAAATGGCAATTTTATAATTTAATAAATAATTTATTCATTAAACGAAAATTTCTTTTCATTTTGACACAAAAATACGAAATGACTTTCCGAACGACCCAATATTTTAACAATATAGAATGAATACCAATAGAATTTTGGTAATGAAATTACTTGCATAAAGGGAAGATTTCAGAAAGTTTATTAAATCGTTACGTTTATTTGATGTTTTACAAATTAGGATCTTAATATTAGTACACTGACAGAGGAAAAAAAAAAAACTTACCCTTTCAAAATTTTAATTTGTTTTACATCCAGATGATATTCCACTGAATGCATTATTAGTAAATTCCCCGTGCTAAAAAACGTTACTAAGTCAAGATGCAAACGATATGTACTTTTATCTTATTTTGTTTGCCATATTTCGGAAAGAATTAATATTTATAAATAAATGGAAAGTTCGAAATAATATTTTTCTGATTGTTTCGTATAATTTCGATTGAAAATTGGTGTCTTTAATATTTAATAATAATATTAATAATTGCTCATATTAAACTAGATTTAATTTTTACTTAGCCTTCGTTTTTAAATCATGAAGGTAGAATGAATAAAAGAATAACTAGTTTTAACAGCCAGCAAGTAAATTGGCATTCATCGCTTAAATTGTTGGTACAGAATTATTCTTATTCAAAATAAAAACAAAAAATATTCATAGTGGGTAAGGAAAAAAAATATTTATAATATAATTAATCTTGTTTAAGATTAATATTCCTTTGATAATTAAATTCATTCCGTAAATTTATCGCAGACGATTTCCATTTATCCTTCAAATTAAAGTTTTTTAATGAAAATCAATGCGCAGAAACCTTTTGAAATCCACTAGAATGCGTCCATATTATGCTTATTATGCATCGCTGAGTAAATCGAATAAAACCCGAGTCGACCGTTATTCGAAGTTCGAGCATTTTCATTTATCAGGCATCTTTCTAATTAATTCAAACTCTGTAGCGAACGAACGTATGTAATAGATATTTATAAACATTAATATAAATAATTTTGCTCATGTTACGCATTATTTTACACAATATCTTGGTTTAGTAGAAAGTCGTCCCTTGGCTTTAGTATAAAGTTTTCAAATTTAACAGCGATTGGCATTTATTTAGATAATTTTATCTAATATATAAAATTCTCCTGTCACAGTTTTCGTTGCCATACTCCTCCGAAACGGCTTGACCGATTTTGATGAAATTTTTTGTGCTTATCCGGTATCTATGAGAATCGGCCAACATCTATTTTTCATCCCCCTAAATGTTAGGGGTAGTACAACCCTAAATTTTTTTTTTATTATTTTTTAGACAAAATTTTTAATATCTATTTTTTTATGATACAACATACAAAAATACATACAATCCTCAATTTTCACCCTTCTACGATCAACCCTTATTTTTTAATAGCCATTTTAGTAATTTAATCATTTTTCCTCTCCGGTCGAAAACTGATCAATCGTCATTTAATTAGTTATCCCCGCCAGATGTCTACAGGTGTCACTTCTGACCCAGTAAACAGCACGGAGTAGGGATGAGAACGAAGCCGCTCTCCTTTCTTTCTCACTCCCTACACAGTTGTCGGCCATCATTATTGTTTATGCACCAAGTATAGTAGTAACGTTGACAATTATTATTTTGCTATCTCAGTGTAACTCTCATATTAACTTTTAATCATTCCTATTTTATCAATAATAATTAAATTATCAATTTTGAGTGTATTTTGCACGATTAGTTAATCAAGTGATTTTATAACCTCAAAAGTACTCAACACGTGACACGAGCTTCCAATAACAACGGATTTTGTGTTGTAAGTATACTTTTTTTTATTTATATCGAAAATGTTGTAGATCTTATAAAAATGTAATTTTAATTTAATTTTATTAAAAAAATGTAATTGAACAATTAAGATTTTCATAGTTTCCAATAAATCAATCATTATGAATCTTTATTTTGAAATGTCAATGGAAATATTGGTTGTATGAAAAAATTATAAGAGACAATGTTTTCATAAAATTTAATTTTTTACTTTTGTTTGAAAAATTTTTCAATAAAACTTATATTTTTGTTATAATTTCATAAATTAAAACTAATCATTTCAAAACTGCGGCAAAAATCCTGGCCCTAATTATACTTTTAACATTTTTCATCATTAAATAATTTCATTAATTCTATTTATGTATGTTTTGTACAGTGAGCAATGCCAAGAAAACGCAAAGGGGCTGATTTGAGCCGCAGTACAAGTAAAGCTCGAAACTTGCAAAATAGCAGATCCGAAAGAACAGAAGAACAAATCCAGCAACAAAATACTGATGCACGTGTCAGAATGGCGCAATTGCATCAAGAAGAGCCAGAAGATACACGAGCTGAACGCAATGAAGTCAGAAGATTAGAACAACGACAATCACGCCGTTTCACAGTCAATAGACGAAGAACAAATGACCAACAACGACAACAGGTACATCGAGCATTTATATCTGATTCATTCCTGCGTCTAGCATTCCAGTATGAGCCCGATATTGAATATTATGCTCATTCAAAAGTGGTAATTGGTGCTATGGACAAGGAATGTCCGCATTGTCATGCTCTGAAATTCAAAAATGAGCCAGCTGGGATGTGTTGCGCGTCAGGAAAAGTGCAACTACCTGAAATTGAAACACCACCTGAACCATGGAACGGCTTACTTATCGGCACGAATCCAGATTCTAACGTGTTTCTGAAGTCAATTCGAAGTTTCAATTCATGCTTTCAAATGACATCGTTTGGAGCAACAGTAATAGTTCGAAATACTAATGCAAATGGTCAACAATTCAATTCTACATTCAAAATCAGAGGCCAAGTTTATCATAAAATGGGCTCACTGCTGCCAATGCCAAACGAACCACATAAATTCTTACAAATCTACTTTATGGGCGGCGAGGATTCCGGAAGCGCACTTGCCAATCGCGTGAATGCACGTTGTGATTATAATAACCTTGATTCACTTTATGCCAGGCGCATCGTCAGCGAGCTAGATGCTCTTTTGAACGAGCACAACGAGTTGTTGAAAATATTCAAATCACATATGCACCAATTACAAAGCGATAATCACGCTATCGTCATTAATCCTGATAAAACACCAGCTGGAGAGAGCATATTCGTAGATTCAATGCACCCGTTGTTGATGATGTTGCTGGAATCATGGTTGGCGATTGTACAGCTGCACGAGAAATTGTGATTCGTAGAAGAAATAATAATCTTCAGTTCATTGCTGACACACATCGTTCATATGACGTTCTCCAATATCCTCTAATATTCTGGAAGGGACAAGACGGATATTGCATAAACATAAAACAACGAGATCCCGTATCAGGTACTTCATTGATTATTAATTTGATCATTAATCATTTAACAAAACAATTAAATTATTGAACGTAATAAATTTAAATTAATTTTTATGAACAAATATTACAGGAGCTGAAACAAACAAGAACGTTAGCTCAAAGGATTATTATGCGTACCGATTAATGATTAGACGTGGCCTCGACAACGTCATTTTACGATGTCGTGAGCTTTGTCAACAATTCATGGTCGACATGTACGCGAAGATTGAGAGCGAACGACTACGATACTTAAGATATAATCAACAAAAGCTGCGCGCGGAAGAGTACATTCATTTGCGAGACGCTATCAACAACAACGCCGACGTCGCCGAAATTGGTAACCATGTCATTTTACCATCATCGTACGTAGGCAGTCCACGTCATATGCAAGAATATATACAGGATGCTCTGACTTTCATGCGCGAATATGGACGACCATGTTTATTTATCACGTTCACATGTAATCCAAAATGGCCAGAGATTACATCTTTGCTACTGCCTGGCCAAAATGCAATACATCGCCATGACATTACAGCACGTGTGTTCAGACAAAAGTTGAAGTCTTTAATAAGTTTCATTACTAAATCACATGTATTCGGTCCCACACGTTGCTGGATGTATTCGGTTGAGTGGAAAAAGCGAGGATTACCTCATGCACACATTTTGGTTTGGTTCATCGACAAAATCCGTCCTGAAGAAATCGATAGTATCATTTCTGCGGAAATTCCAGATCCCTCCATTGACCAACTGCTGTTTGATATTGTTACAACAAACATGATTCATGGTCCATGTGGTACTCTTAATAGTTCATCGCCTTGCATGGCTGATGGAAAATGTACTAAAAATTTCCCTAAAGATATTACCAATGATACGGTCACAAATGTCGACGGATACCCAATATATCGTCGAAGAAATCCTGAAAATGGCGGACAATCATTTATTAAAAATATCATCAACACAGACATTGATATTGACAATCGTTGGGTGGTGCCATATGCGTCTCTGCTGAGCAAGACATATAATGCTCATATTAATGTTGAGTTCTGCAGTTCTGTGAAGAGCATCAAATACATTTCAAGTATGTCCATAAAGGCAGTGATATGGCTGTGTTTAGAGTGGAAAATACTAATGTGAATGCTCCTCCAGTGAATAAAAACGATGAAATTACGCTCTACCAAATTGGTCGGTACATCAGCTCCAATGAAGCTGCTTGGCGTATCTTTGGTTTTCCAATTCATGAACGGGATCCAGCAGTTGTTCAGTTAGCCATCCATCTTGAAAACGGTCAGCGTGTATTTTTCACGAACGAGACAGCGATTGATCGTGCAATAAATCCACCTAAAACTACACTCACTGCATTTTTTGAATTGTGTAATCGTGCGGATGATTTTGGTGCCTTTGCACGAACATTACTCTATTCGCAAGTACCACACTATTTCACATGGACTCAAACAAAAACATGGATGCCCCGCAAGCAAGGCTCACCAGTTGCTGCATGTCTCAATTTATTTAAATCAAACGCCTTGGGGCGATTATTTACAGTCAATCCAAGACACACTGAGTGCTTTTATTTTCGACTGTTGTTGGTTAATGTTACTGGCCCATTATCATTTCAAGATATACGTAAAGTGAATGGGCAACAATATCCAACGTATAAAGATGCATGCCTTGCACTCGGCTTGCTGGAAGACGACAACCAGTGGGAATGCATGCTTGCTGAAGCTGCATTGAACTGTACAGCAATACAAATTCGTCGACTATTCGCTAGAGTGTTGACTACATGTTTCCCAGCCCGAGCACAGATATTATGGGAAAATCACAAAGATTCAATGACTGATGATATATTGCATCAACATCGTATACGGTGCCACGATCTAACCATAACATTCAGCGACGAAATGTACAATGAAGCATTGATTGCTATTGAGGATCTTTGCATTGTCATTGCCAACTTACCACTTAGTAATTTCGGTATGAATTCGCCAAATCGAACTGCATCTGATTTAATGAATACTGAAATGAATCGTGAACTGCAGTACAGTACTGTAGAAATGGCAGCGATTGTTGCCCGCAATGTCCCACTAATGAATGAGGAACAAAGAACCATTTATGATCGCATTATGCTCGCAGTTTCAGCTGGACAAGGTGGGTTCTTCTTTTTGGATGCACCGGGTGGAACTGGCAAAACATTCGTTATTTCGATAATTCTTGCTGAAATACGATCAAATAATGGCATAGCATTGGCCGTTGCAGCATCAGGCATTGCAGCAACTTTATGGATGGAGGTAGAACAGCTCATTCAGTATTTAAGCTGCCACTAAATATTCAGAATAACCCTGACGCAGTATGCAACATTAAGAAACAATCGTCCATGGCCACTGTGCTGAAACGGTGTAAAATTATTATTTGGGATGAATGTACTATGGCACACAAACATTCACTTGGGGCGTTGAACAGGACATTGAAAGATATTAAAAACAGTGACAAACTATTTGGCGGAACTCTGTTGGTCCTTTCAGGTGATTTCAGACAAACACTTCCAGTCATTCCACGTTCAACATACGCTGATGAGATCAACGCTTGCTTAAAATCATCTCCATTGTGGCGTAATGTTGAAAAATTACAGCTAAAAATAAATATGCGCGTTCAAATGCTTCAAGATCCATCCGCTGAAACATTTTCAAAACAACTCTTAGATATCGGTGATGGAAAAGTTGCTATAGATGAAACTGGATACGTAAAATTACCGACCGATTTCTGCACAATCGCTGATTCGCAAGATACTCTCATTGAACAAATATTTCCCGATGTACACATACAGTACATAAATCATGAGTGGCTTGCAGAAAGAGCGATTTTAGCGGCAAAAAATGTAGACGTTGACAATTTAAATCTGAAGATACAAATGTTGTTGCCAGGGAACTTGGTATCATATAAATCTATTGATACAGTTTGCGACGACAGCGAAGCAGTAAATTTTCCCACAGAGTTTTTGAACTCACTGGATTTGCCACCGCATAATTTACAATTAAAGGTTGGATCTCCAATTATCTTGCTTCGTAATTTGAACCCGCCCCGGCTGTGCAACGGTACGCGATTAGTCATTCAAAAATTAATGAAAAACGTGATCGAAGCCAGGATTTTAAATGGCAAGTTCAGAGGTGAAAATATACTCATACCACGGATTCCTATTATACCTACAGATGTGCCAATTCAATTCAAACGAATTCAGTTTCCGATTAGATTGGCATTTGCAATGACTATCAACAAATCCCAAGGTCAAACGATGTCTGTTTGTGGATTAGATTTGAGAACACCATGTTTTTCACACGGACAATTATACGTGGCATGCTCTCGAGTGGGTAAACCATCCAGTTTGTTTGTGTTAGCTAAAGATGGACTAACAAAAAATATTGTTCACGCTATAGCATTAAGAGATTGATATTGTTTAATAGTGTTACTGTCGTAATTGTTTAATTAATGATATATAATTTTAAGGAATAAATTATAATAACTTAAAAATAATGTTTGCCTTTTGTTATTTTTATATTCCCTCATCGTTCACAGCGCTCCATGCTTATTTCACGCATATACCACATTCTTACATAAATACAATATACACATTCTAACATACATACATACTTACAATAAGTAAGCTATTTTTTGTCTACACTAGAAATTACTAGGAAATTATTTATATGGCAAAACAACGTTTGCCGGGTCAGCTAGTAATTTATTATATTTATAATATTAAAAAGTTTATTAATATTCTCAAACGTGAACGCTTTCGAAATTCATCGAAGTATTGCTTTATATAACAATCTTTATAAATAAAACTAAATGTTTGTCTGTATGTCTTATTCGCTGCCGTACCGCTCATCCGATTGTGACTTACTACATGCTCTTATGGGATGGTTATAGAATAATACAATCATCTAAAGCAGAGGTTCCAAACTTTTCGCGGCACGGGCCGGATCGAAATTAGATCCATGTTATACAGGCCACATGTATATACAAATTGAAAAATATCATTATGAGTAAAGTAGCATTAAATACTATTAATTAATACTATTTTATTGTAACTTGAAAATACAAGATACTAAACAAAGTATAATTATATAATTATTTTATATAAATTGAAATATTTTCATGCAGCATCTAATGCGAATGATGAAACTGTTTTTTTTTTTTTTTGTTATTGTTGAAGAATGTCTTTATAGTTGGGATCAAAATTTGTTACACCAATCATAAGCAATGACTGCAAATGATCATCAGATAAATTTGCTCTATATTTTGATTTGAGATACTTCAGTCGAGAAAAAGTTTGTTCGCACACGAAAGTAGTCCCAAACATTGAAATGAATTTACGAGCAAATTTCTTCAAAGTTGGAAACTCTTTTGCATCCAAATATTTATAAAAATCTATTAAGTTTCCTTCCTTGTATTTGTCTTTGATTTGTTCGTTTGCTTGGAAGATAATTAATTTAGTCTTATAACTTGGCAGCGCGATAGACATTTGTGTTTGGTCAAGTACAGCAACTCCGTTTTGTTGGCCACGTAGTTTTTCAATATACCTTTATGAAAATGAAAAGGTTTGGGTGAAAACATCATTATGTTTTAAAACCCTCCGCGGGCCGGATAAAATCACTTGGCGGGCCGGGTTTGGCCCGCGGGCCGTAGTTTGGACACCTCTGATCTAAAGTATAAAAAATATTTTTCAGATCTATTTACTGCATCCATTAATCATGGATTAACCATTAAATAACTCACCAAGGAGACGCAACAGATGCAGTAAAGATGCTAAATTCAAGCCAGATGTTAATATTTCATAGCCATTGTATGTAAATGCAACGTAAGTCTTTCTCTGAGGAAATAATTTTATTAGAGAGTATGCGAGAAAAGTTTAGGGGAACCAATCCTGTAAGTTTGAAATTTTAACTAAACATTTATTAAAATTTTAGCGCATTTTGCATTAACTTACGAAGATATTCTAGAACAAATAATTTTGCTTTTCTAATAATTCTAGTACAAAAAATTATCTTTTCAACAATATTAACGATTTCGCTGTATAAATATATTTTCTACGTTTTATTGATTTTAAAAGAAAATATTTTAATCACATTTTTTAACATTAAACTTGAGAGTTCAAAACGAGTATTAAACGATTCACGAGATACAATAAATAGTTTCATTACCATTCTGAAAGAACACCAAGTATTACAGTTCTAAAAGAATACACAAATCTAATACTTAAAAAAATGAATATTTGTTTGTAGAATTTAATTATAAAAATGGAATAAATACTATTTATGTTTCTCCTTTATATATCCTTCAATTTCAATGAATGTATTCACTGCCGAATATAAAATAAATATCATTCTTAATTAAACAAGAAACTTTTTCAAATTCCAAACGAGATTCCCAGATTATTTCTTTCGCGGCAGCAAAGCGCCGGGTAACAGTTACTATTTCATATTTCACAATGGGTATTTTTTAAATATCTTTATTCTATTCTGAACTAAGCTGCACAAAGTATTTGGAATAAAAAGAGAATAGTTTTTCAAAAGTTAATTGTAAAATCTATTCGAAAAGTTATCTCATAAAAGTGATCGGACTTTTCAATAAAATCGTTACAAAACTATTAAATATGGTAATGAGTTCAATATTTTAATGCTCACTTCGATAGGCTTCAGTATTCACAAGAGCTTTCAAATATCAAGATACTGAGTGCTATAGCTTTCTTGTAATTTCTACATCAGATTTCTGCCATTTTTAACCGAACATCGCATATAAATGCTTTCATTTCATATGGTTAATGTTTAAAATGAAATTTTATAATCGATTTTTCTTCAAGTATTGGAGTTATAAAATTTCTTGTCGTTACTAGTTCCTGTGACAATAGAATATATCAATAATTTGAATTCTTAATCATTTAATATCCATTTAGTTTTAAAATGGTTTCATAGAGATAGCATTATCTAGTTTAATTAATTTATTACATTACAGTTTTTATACTTCATGAAATTTATAATTTTAATTTAAGAAACATATTAAAAGCGAAAAAGTGGAAAATAATAGTTTCCTAATCTCAAAATTTAAATTTGGTAAAAAAGATGAATTAAATTTTTTTATTGAAAATCTATACAAGGAAATTAAGATATGAAAACAGAAGAAAGAAATTTTTGTAGATTTGTTATTTATAAATATGATTGAAATTCCAGTAAATAAATGTTATCAGGTTTCTCACGAATTTTACCATTTTATTTTTAGCATCCATATTTTTGATAAAAAATAATTAAAAGAAAAAAGATATTATAAAAAGATAAATAACATATATATATATATTCAGAATAAAAGCATTATTAATACAAATTTAACTTCTCTCATATTTAACATTCTTGTAGAAATTATACAGACGGATAAGGGATTAGGTAGGAATTAGAATAATAATTTTTAAAAACAAAGAATATTTGAAGACATTTTTTTTAAAGAAGAATTTTTATATAACTGTTTAGATTATGCATGCACCTGTATTTCAAGAAAATATTGATTTGGTTTGTTGTTTTACGCATGGCTATACAACGTCAAAATGAGCACATTTAATGATTATATGAAGTTACAGCTGTAATCTATCTTTTGTTCTAACTCACGAAAACAGCAGAACTTTACAGATAGCAAAGTGAGTGAAGGCAAAATTTGTATCAAATCAAAATTATTCCAATATCTTGCTACAATCAAAGCATGCTTAAGTGTTATACTTTTATGTGCTTCCAGTTTAATTTTTTGTAGGTTTAAAAAATAAAGTACAGGACGTAACAGTAAAGGGTTACGGTTAGTATACGGTTACGTTCAATGAGACACCGGATGACATGGTTGCATGTAAATGTATTGCGACACGGATTAATATGGATATTCAAATGCAAAATGATGAAACTATTGAAAAACAATATTTCCAATAAAAAAGGACTAATAAATCATGAATTTTAAGCAAAATATTAAAATTATGATTAGCACATAAATCTTTGATCATTTTGAAGTTATCATGGTAATTCATGTTTGTTAAATAATGCATTATGGGTACCGTAAATTATCCATTTTTGTTAGTACTTTTCCTTTGAAGTTAAGTTTTTTCAAATTTTTGTTGCATTAAACCTATTTTGTTATTCGTGTAATGGATTCGCGAATTTGATTATTAATTCCATTTCATTGAAGTTTATTTTGCACTGCTTACAGGTTTTTCTGAATATTCCCTTTTCTACCTGGCTTGTTTCCTCTATCGTCATCCTTTCTACTTCGAAATACTTTAAAAATTGTTCTTAGGTGAACTTTGTGACATTCGTGTTCTTCTCTAGGATACTATTTCTTAAAGATAAACAATTGCTTTCTCTAAATATTGTTCAAATGGATGCTTATTTTTTCTTTCCTGAAACAAATTTTCTTTTTGTCTTAAATATATTTATAAAATTTAGATTCACTTCGTTATACCGGTATTTCGAATCTCGATTAAATACATTTGCATATAATTTAAAGACACTTTGATTGTGTTTCTATGTTTATGATAAAAACATTAATCTCTCAAAAATTTGGAAATCGCAAATAGTTCCAAATTTAGTTCTCGATTTTATTTCCACTTACGTATCATTATGCCAAAAATCTTTATCTGAAAGGAGTGAGTTAGTGTTCTTGCGATATACGAAATGATTTTTGAATCCATTGCTTAATTTAAAAGAAAAGTACAAAACGTCATGGCATGGCATACGACAGTATGGGCTTAGAAACTAGATGTAATATGTTATAAATTTATTATGTGATCAATTGATTGCCAATGATAGATATAGGGTGTTCTTGAGAGCTCTGTAATATGTTATAAATTTGTCATTTCAATTGATTGCCAGTGATATACTATATATAGGGTGTTCTTGGGAGCTCTTAAGCTCAACGGCCTTTAATCTTCCGCTCTGCTGAAATGTTAAATTGAATGACAAATTATGCTGAGCATGAATATTATAAACTTTAAGTGATGACTTATAAATTATACTAATTGTAATCAATTGATTACAACTGAATTTTTTCTTATTTTTTAAAATTTTCTTATTTTTTTTTTTAAAAATTCGTTGCAGACTAAAAGTCTTAACATTCTCTGAATTTTTAAAATATTTGATAAGTGTAAAGTCTCAAAAACTGAAAGATGAAACAAGCTAAAAAGCTTATGTAGATTGAAAAAAAAAAATTAAAAAAAACAAACTAGAACACAACTTTTTGCAATTAGCTCGTTTTTAAATCATATACTAGCTGGAATTAATATGCTACCATATAAATTAATCGTATAAGCCAGATTAATCTGTTAAAAAACAAGATGCGTTTTTAGAAGAAATAAAGTCAGAAGAAAAGAATCCGTCGCTCTACCATTTTCTCTCCCAACACAACGGAAGTTTCATTCTTTTTGTTTTTTTCAACCCTAAAATAGGGAATTTGCGAGCTGAGATGGGGAAAAATCGAAATAGGAAAACATGCTGTTTGGCGATTCTAAAATCAAGAACGTTGCAACCCTGTATTCCAAGGAGTACTGATATTTCAGAAAGGTTGGTGGCAGTTTGCCGGACGGACGTTCTGAACCTATCGCTCTTCATTGGCCGCCATGTTTAAATGCTGCTCTCAATGAGTTTGTTATTTGGACTGTTACTCAGGTGACTTGTTCTGTCAGACTGCCTTGTTGATTCTCCAAGATCTTCCGGTAAAAAATTGGAGAGGCTTTGGCCCACACACCGATGGCATGGGTGTAGAAGTTTGTCCCGTCCATAAAACTGACTTCAAGGTAACTTTGAATTTTCTAGACAGCGTAAAATTTTTAATTTCAGAAATTTGTGTGACAATTTTAGTTGAACTTTCAAACATGTAGTATATACAATAAATAATTCATATTGTATTTTTATATAATATTTATTACTTTGGAATACATATTAATAGAATCCAGATTCTGTTATCAAATCGTAGCTATGTGTATACTTAGATGTGCATGCAACTAGAATTTGGTATCTTTTTATAACGGAGTTGTACTCTGTGGTGAAATCGAAAATTTAAAATTCTTTATGCCAATAGTGAATGAGTATATTGAGTTGATATATATAATTTCTAAATTTTACTTGTCAGCTAATCAGTTGTTAAAAAGTAATAAAAAAAAAACTTAATTTCTGGATTCGTAAATAGATTTAATAAATTTTTTCTCATGTAAGTCGAAATCATCCTAACTTTAAAATCGTGACCCCAACTGGGGTCCTAAACTAATAACATTGAAAGGTTGCGTGAACTGACAGCTCTCTTCTAGTAAACTCGCAGTGTTATATATGAACTAAAAATGGTTTGAAAAAGTTTCATTTATGTTGATTGTAATCAGATACAATATAAATTTCATCTCCCCCCACACACACTGACAATGGAGATTCAGATTGTTCGAAAATTTTTTTCTTTAGGCTGCGTTTAAAGTAAATCTTGAAGTTTATTTTCCGTCATTTTGATGGTTAACCAATATATGCTTCCGTCAAACCTGAGATAAAAATTTAAAAAGATTTTTTTTAAAAATCCGTTTACAAATTACTTTATAATATTTCTGAATTCTATATTGTCATTAAGATACGAATATTGCGTTAAAAAGATTTTTCACTTCTTTTTAATTTCTAATTTTTGCTTGTGATTTTATTCGGATGTTTTTAATGTTCTTTTGACTATTCTATAAACGAATCTGTTGAACGGCGAATTGGAAGTGAGAAACAAAATTTTATGATTGCGCATTTAAGCGTAATACTTGGTTTAAAAAAAAATGTTCATTATTTTTAGTAGTATTTTTAACTGTATCATTATTTTTAGATATGATATGCTGATATTTTATAGATTAGTGATATAGCAATGAATGAAATCATCTTAATTACTTATTCAGAATTTTTCGAAATGTCATGCTTGTCCGATGCATATAGTAAATTTAAAAAATGCGCAGTTTACGATATTATGGAACTGCCCCTAGATGGCAGCACATATTCCTTTTGCTCCGATATTCTTTGAGAACTACTTTTGAATTGTATTAACTAACCAAATAATTTTATGAATTGAATGCGAAAATTCCAATTGCAATTTATTTTAAAAATTAAATTAAAAAATCTGAAAATGTGTATGATTAATGACTCACTTGAATTCTGATAGAATGTTAAACGAATTTAAAACTATGGAGTTTATGCCAGTTATATCAAAAATAGAAATGAATGTTAAACGAATTTAAAACTATGGAGTTTATGCCAGTTATATCAAAAATAGAAATGAATGTTAAACGAATTTATAACTATGGAATTTTTTCCATTTCTATCAAAAATAGATAGGGAGTAACTTTTAATAATTTTGATTAACTGTTCTTTTTGTGTATGTGTGTTGAAATCCAATAATTGTATTGTTCCAATCCCTTAATATAAAATGGTTGAAAATAATTATGTACTTATATTTAAACTATTGAGTAGACATCTCTGTGAAGTGCAGTCCTGGACACTTAACTGTTTGAAATACATGTTATCTTTTACTTAGAATCTATAATTATTGAGATTGAAATAAATTAATATTTCCTGAATAAAGCAAACAGTAAGCATTTGTGTCTGCTTTATTCAGGAAATACATTACTAGTTTTTCGATAGCCTTATATGAAAATGAATAATTTAACTGCAAGATCTGGCACAACAATTGGAATGTTAAATTTCTCTATCATAAAAATAGTTTTAGATTCGTCCAAAGGGTCATGAGGCAAGATCATAATTTATGTGATTTAAGCATGTCGGCTGAATCCTAAAGTTATTTGTGAAAATTTATTCATTGTGGTTTCATTTTTCTTCCTATTAATTTATCTTGTTTAATAACAAATTAATTATTTTATGGTAAAAATTAATTAGGATTTTATGTAGCAATGTTTCATTTTAGATTAAATCTCATAGAATTTTACTTAGAAGTACATTGATCTTGAATTTTAACTTCCATATTTCATATAACATCCCCCCCCACACACAAATGATTTTGCTTATAATGTTGCTACTAAGCTTTGTTTCATTGTCTTTGTATAGAAATCTGTATTATAAATAGATATTTTATAATTTTGTAATAAACATTTTTATGTTCTAAAAACTTTTATATAGTATGTAGAAATGAATGACAGTTTTCTGGACTGGCAGAATGATGTAATTACAAAAGTATTCCCATAGTTAAGATTGCAACTCAAATTTTGTATTAATGCTTATTTTGTTAAAATGAGAGATTTCCAGAAACTTTAATACACGTTTTGATGTTTTACAATGCATTGCATCTTGTCAAAATGAAAGAAAAAAATTACTGTAGAATGTAAATATTATTCAAAACTTTAAAAAATGTTTCAAAATATTAAAATGCTGCAAAATAAGGAAATTATGCATAAAAAATAATATTTGTAAAATATATTTAAATTGGTAAATTATTTTTGTTATAGTTCATAAATTGTTAATCATCAGAACTGATAATGATATATTGAAAACTATTACTAAGTATTGATTCGAATTTTTGTTACTCTTGTTAGTTAGCAGCTTAATTACTGCTATTAAACTTAATATAGAATTGCAAATTTGGTTACTACTATTTTTTCCCTTACTTAAGAGTAATTTTAGAATTTGTATTTATATTTAAATTCTCTGATAGCTTTCCTCACAATTCTCTCAAAACCAGATTCCTAATTCTGCTGCGACAGGAAATCTTTAGTTTTATAATAAAGACTTTGTGTCTAAGTTTTCTTGATGAAAATGAAATAAAATAATACACAACTTTTTAAAATTTTTATTATTATTCAAATTATATCATTATAAAGATGTAATATTACTGTAAAACAAAATTGAATTTGAAAACTCTAAGTCTAAAAATATTTGTAGCTGCATACCTAAAATTCTGGGCTTTAAAAACTGAAATACTATGTTTGTTGGTTAATGATAATTGACACAATAATAGTGTAAATATAATATTGGGAATATTCTTTTTTAAATTTTCTGAGGTGATAAGTCTTTCTAAATTGCCATAAAAAAAGTTAAATTATTAGCAACAAAGAGACTATAGATCAAATCTGCTTTACTGAAAATCCAAGTTGGGAAAAATTTGCTTTTAAGAATGATTATAGATCAGACAAAGAGTAGTGAGGAGAATTTTATATGCTGATGTGGTCTTTAATCTGTTCAAATTCGGATATTTCTTTATAACAAATGTTGCCACAAAATTGATCATAAAATTGAACCTGTGCTGTTATTTTTAAAAAAATTATAATTCTTGTATTAACTTTTTTTTAAGAATATAAAATGCAGTAATTACAAGTCTTAGATTTGAAAATTTTGCTTAAAAAATTATGCATTGATTAAATCGATTATTTGCCATTCATACAACTTACTCTAAAGTCTCTTTTTTCCCTTTCTTTTCAAGTTGATATAGTCGGAATTCCTAATTAAATGTAAAATAATGTAAGGAATTTCATATCATATTTAATAATAAGGTCTTTAAAATAAAATGCGAATTAATAGGATATATTGTATACCCTTTTTGCCCCGTATTAGCTGCAATTTTTTAATTATTTTTATTAATTAGAAATAATTTTTCTTTAATGCAGTTGCGTAAGCTCCCTTTCATTTACTTTCACGTCCATACCACGTGATAGTAGATAATTCATTATCAGTAGCGTCGGAGCTATGATTTCAGAAACGTTTGCAACTGCAAATTCAATCTTGGGAAATTCTGATAGTATCTTTACATTCTAACAAGAATGGATTTTTGTTAAGTATCCGTTGTCAAAAATAAATGCATCCATAGCGGGAAAAGGCTTCCTGGAAATTTCATTCCTCCGTAGAAGATCCCCTTGTTCTATTTTCCCTCACATCTGTATCGATCGGTCCTGGTTGGTCGGAAGGTACCGGGATCGTCGTCTGTTCGTAAAAACTTATTGATCGTCTATCTATAAGTACTGAAGTTAATTCAAGCAGATTCTTAGTTAATTTTCTTATTGCACGTATTTAGGATACTCTGTGAAAAAAAGAGGACATTACAGATTGCACTATTAATTTATATTAGAAAATAATAATTTTTTTACACACCTTGTAATTTTTATGCGCCATTTTAATATCTTAAAATTCTTTTTTTTTTCGGCGTGTTTTTAATGCTCGTTACGGCTGGTTCAGGAATTCCAAAAAACTTAAAACGCCTTATTTTTATTTCTTTTGCGAGGCTAGTGGTTGAGATTTCATTTTCATTTGCGATTTTTAAGATAGTTCCAGATGAAAAACAGTTTTTAAAGTTTATTTGCAATAGTTTAAAACTATGAAACATCGTGCGCAATTTGAGTGATGTATAAAGTATTAATTTTTTTTTCTTATTGTAATTTTGATTTACCTTAAATTAAGTGCTCAAACGTAACTAATTTTCTGAAAGGAATTATTTTTTATTAACGATTTTATTTCCTATTTTATATTTATTTATTTATTGTATTTTGTTATTCTTTTTAGGAAAATAGGATTTCTGGTTTATTTACAAAAAATCGGAACCCTCTGATGATTTTTGAGCAATTTCTTACATGTTCCATTTTTCTTCCGCACTTTTGGAACATATATTTCTCTCGAGCTTGTTGATTAGTTTTAACATGCTTGACCCCCCCCCCCTCCACATTAACAAACTGGAATTATATGTAGATTTAATTGCTGGGAGATAAAAACTCTTAAAACAAAATATGAAAGAAGTAAAATTTTTATCCTTTTATCAATAAAGGATTTATTTAGTGAATCATTCAAAAATCTTTTGGCTAATAGAATAATAATATAGACATCATTGAATTCCAATGTCATCTAGTTGTTAAAAGATGCCATAAATAATGAAAATTTAAAAATCCAGTCATTGGTATTAATATATATATATTTGTGATCTTCTGATAATTTTATTACCTGTCTTTTTAGGTACTGTAGTGTTACATCAGGTTTAAGCCCCCCCCCCTCGTTTTCCCTTTCATAATTTTCAACAGGCCTATTGCTATTACTTAGTTAAATTTATATAAGTTGAGCTGAAGTTCTTTAGCACAATACTAAATCCAAGCAGTCTAAGAATACTTAATCATTTTTGTGCTTTGAAATATTACCATTTTTTCTCAAAAGATTGACAATATAATTTTATGATTATATTTTGTACAACTGATTCAAATCTTGAATGGCATTATTTCAGTTAAAAACAATCTGAAGTAACTAATATTCATTTCAAAATGAATTAAATGGCATTTGTAGAATTACTGTAGTTTTCCATTTATATAGTCATGTATTTTATCTGTTTTTGGATGTGAATTTTCATGTTACTATTCTGAATGTGTTATCAGAATGGTTTATGCTATTTATGAGCAATTTTTTTCTTTGGATTTGTGGTTGTAGATGGTTAATTCGTTATTTTTCGAGTATTTTTAATAATTGTTTTGGATGTGCTATTTTGTCACAGTTTGTGCATTTCAGTGTTATATGTTTAAAATAATTTGAAACATATCTTTTTATTTAGATTGTCTAGTTCTGTGTAATATTTGCAAAGTATTTCACTGGAATTGTGTGATTTTATTCAGAGTATTTTCATTGGATCTATGTGATTTTATTCATAATATTGTTTCCATTAGAGTTCAGTGTGTTAACTCTTGAATTTTTTTTCTATCAGGATATAAAGCAAATAGTCGAACATTTTAGCATTCTTAAGCATAGAAATGTAGTGTTTTTTTTTATGCTTGAAGTTTTAATGCTAAAATTTCTTATTCCAGAAAACCCAATGCCGAGATTACCTGCGCCGAAAGGATGGATAAATAAAATGAAACTGCGTGTACTAAGTTATTACGTAAAAGCTGGTTGCTAATACAAATAGCATTGTTATGTGATAAAACAAATAGTTTTAATGTATTCAACACTTGTTTTTGGGACCAATACGACATCACAAATATTGCTGTTTCTTGAACTTTTATTAAAGTTGTCAGCTATGAACATGTAAAATATGATAGAATGCACTGTTTAAAAGAAACACGAAAAAACATGTAATTACTCTGAACGCAAGTGAAAGAAAATAATATAAAATTGTATATAACTTTGTAATGAGTACATGTACATTAATCGCAACTAAATTTGAGCTTAAGAACTACTATTATGTGCAAAAATGTTACTTGCAAAAAAAAAAAAAAAAAACTCTTGTATATAAAAACATTTCGTTGTTTACTTGAAAAAAATACAATTCTATGTATTGAAAAACTGTCCTTTATGTTGTATTTTATGGTAAGTTATAGATCTATTGCAAATCCTATAAAAGGGTTTTAACTGAAATTTTGTTAAGGGGAATTTTTTGCCGTTATATTATAGTAATACTTTTGCTATACATATATATTGTATTGAAAATTGTACAGTTTTTTAAAATTTTAATTTCATGGGAATTTTGTTTAAATTTTTTGAAAATTTTTGTATTGCAAGGTTTTTTCTTATGTTCTATGGCATTTGCCTTTACATTACCAATTGGCAGCCTCTTACTTTTTTTATGACAATTTTGGGGGGGAAAAAAACTTTTTTTTTTTTTTTTTTTTGTTAAATAATTTTGAAAATTTGGGAAAAAATATGTTGATTGTCTAGTTTAGTAAAATTCCTGGAATATTATAAATATTTATACATTTTTGAATTAAAAAAGTTGAATCTACTAAAAATGCTCATTTAAATGAATGTGGAATTTTTTACTTTTTTTTAAACAAATTTATTTGAGAGTAAATTTTGTACTCGATTTCTAGTCATTTCTTCTTTGAGAAATAGTTTCATGCAAAAGATGGTTAAATAAAACTGGTTGAGTTACCATAATTATTTTTACCTTTGAGTAAACCATCAAAATCAATAATATATTCAAAATATATATTAATTACTAACTTTTTTGCTTTATAAATTGAAGTTTAAATTTGTGAAGACATGATCTGAGAAATTTAACATAAGAGCTTTATTTGTAAATTTTTGGTTCCATTATATGAGCTTCCAAAAGTGATTAAATACTCAAAATATAAAAAAAGAAACTAATTGCAGGCATGAAACAAGTTCTTTTGAATATATCCTTGTGTAAAATTATAGCTTTTCCTCTAACTAAAAGTGTCTTAATATTGAAATTGTATGACCAGTGATATGTATATATGTCAACAATTGATTGTAAAGTATGTGATATTTTGTAAATAAATAGTTAAATAATTCATGTTCATTGAGTTAGGAAAATATGTTCAAATATTGAATCTGGAAAGATTTGTTATAGTGATTACCATGTAATTAAAAAGCTCAAAAATCAGAAAAATTATTTAACTTTTATTATTTGCAAAAGAAAAAAAAACAATTTTTTCTAATGATACATATTTTAATTCTGTATAATAACCTAGTTTGTTATATGATCTTGAATGTATGACTGCAAATTATGAATTTTTTAATATTTTTAACTGTACTTAAAAAAAAGCTATTTTGACAAATAAAGGTGATGTATTTTATATGCATGCCATATTCTATTTTCACTGATTACCTGTGTAATTTTTTTATATTAAGAAAAGTCAGTGTTTTAGTGCATGATAAAATGTGATATTTCTAAGTCCTTTATTTTTTTTCAAGTAAAATTTTGCAAATTATAAATGCTAATAATATAAAAAATTGTTTGAAATAACATAATAATGAAACACTTAAAACCCTTTTTTAAAATTTCACTATTATTTTGTAGAATTTTATATTCATGCAGTTAAATAAATTCTGTATTAAAAAATATATATATGTATCTTTATTATATATCACAGGTTTGAAGTTGACGCGTTTATAATTCAGACGTGGGAAATCCTTTAGTATTCACATTCCTTAACATTTGAAATAAAATTTTAATTATTTGAAATTTAGCATACAAAACTGTAAAGGAGTAAAGAAAGCGATCTGTTCTTTGACTTATTTCTGAACAATGATGCAGTGAAAATTAAAATATGTAATTAGCAAAAAATTGTCAGAAGAAAATTCTTTTGAAATGGGTAATAGAAATGTCTAGTGGTAATTTATAGTTTTATAATTACCACTTTTGGACTATTGCACATTTTATTAAAATTTGAAAAAATTTGCGGAACAGTTCAAATGGCAGGCGTGTTAGCTCAGATCCGCATCATCAAATTCTTTTCGCGGTTTTAATGCTTCGAATCTTGCGCGCATGCGTAGTGACTGTTCACAAAAACCGCCCGCTCCAATAATTTTTTCCATTCCCCAACAGCTCGCGCTGAAACCCAGACGCCCGTGGCATTGACCTTTTCCCTCTGGATCCGTCGGTTCTTAATTTTATTTTTTTGTTTGCTAGTTAGCTCATCCGTATTGCGCGCAGAAATATTGTTTCATCTTGGTAAATCTTGGAGATGCATATCCTGTGTTGAAGCTTCCAATATTATTCTATTTTTCATTTCTTAAATTAAATCTCAAAAATAAAATTGTGTTCATTGATCTCCAATGACGTTTTCTAAACCTTTTTTTTTTTTTTTTTTCCCTCCGACGTTTTATGAAGATTATTTTTTCTACATTTTGTATCAATAAGAATATTACTTGCTTTTACTTGCAGATTTTACTTGCTCTATTCAATTGATTTCTTTAGAATTTTAGAATTCATTCTTTTCCATTAGCGTCAAGTAATTCGCGCGTAGAAACTAAGAAAGTAAGATGAAAAGTATCGGGGACAAAACAGTTTATGTATTATTTCTTCTCTAAGTTAGTCCTAACTATTAAAGCAAATCAAACTTAACTGAATTTTAAGTTCGTTTATAATGTTAATATTTTTTTTTACATTTTCATTTTAAAATATTCTGCTGACTTGTTAAAACGTTGATGTAATACTAATACCTGAAAATTGTTATGTTACGAAGCATTCTTACTTCAAGATTATTGGGAAGAAATAAGTATAATCAATAGTTTTCTTAGTTCTCTGGAATACGATTTAATTTTTTTTTCATTTGTTGGAATCATTAATACTTTAACATACTCGTAGCTACAAATATCTGTAATAGTCTTAACACAGCACTCTTGGCTTCTAAAGTAAAAAATATTTTAAGTGGAACAATAATTTGTCAGATTTATTGCTGGGGTGCTTCCGATCCCAAAATACTGTTTTCATCCTCGGCTTTTTGCAAAGTTGCCAAAAGATCATGTTGTTAGAAATTACGCCAAGTAGGTGAAGACTTGTTAATGGCATACTGACTTAATATATGTATAAGAAAGAGTTAGTCTATTCTTTCAATTTATTTCTATTCAGATGAGTGTTTTTTTTTTTTTCTATATATGATTATTACACATAATTATATTCAATTTTTAAGGGTTGCAAAAAGGATCGAATAGAAATTGAAGATTTAGTACAGTTCGGTAAAAAAATTGTACAAAAATTGGGTTTTATAGTTAAGATTTATTCTCGAAATAGAATAAATAATATAAATGATGTTGAAACAAAAATGGCTCGTAAAGCATAATTTTTTACCATTGTTCATTCTCTCTGTGGTTTTAGACGATAGTATTACTTAAAATGTTGAGTTAAGCGTAAAACTTTTTATTTTCATCATTTCTCCATTTTACTAAATATTTATTTTCACCAATATTCTTTTTAATGCTGTCTCTCTATCAAATAGTAACTCCCTGTCAAATAATTGAACATTTAAATCTATCAAAATAAAGTTCGTTCATCATGAACTCCTTCTTGCACACGCTCACGCACTTAAACTAATGTCGTGAAGAGACTATATTTTCACTTTAAATTACAGTTATTTCTTTTGATTTAATTTTATGAGATATTCCTTTGTGAGCTTTAGGTAGATGTGATATAATTAATATGTTTTTCTTATGCTCATTAATTTTGCCATTTTTTTTTTTCATATTAATTATATATTTTCAAAATAGGCAAAAATTCCGCTATGTTCGAAACCGATAAGTACATATGTTGAAAAAAAATGGAGAAAAAGAGAATAGATGAAGATTGAAATTTTCCTGTAAGAATAGTTGAGGAAAAAATCGCCGTCTCCCTCATACTAACAAAAGAAAAAAAATTTAACGGGTTGGGGGAGTGGCCCGGCAGCATTCCGAGATCAACCATGCATGGAGATGTTAACCGCGTACTTCTTTATTAGCAGGCAGGCCAGGTTGCTGTCTGCTTATTTCATGCATTCCTTTTTGTGTGTGTGTGTGGGGAGACTATTGTTCTTGAGCTCATTTTCTTGAAATTAATAAAATTAATATTTATTTTTTTTTAACGTATAGTTTAAAAAAAAAATCTATTATAAAAGTATTTTAAATAAGATTCCCGAGAAAGTTTGGCGGTTTTTGATCTATGGAAAGGCAATAAGGAAGTAGTAATTCATTACTGCTCACAGTATTTAAAGCGATGTTTTACCAAATCATACCATTTTCAGTTTTGAATACTAGTAAGACATCTCTTATTTTATACGATTTAAGGGTATGCAGATGGATGGTTAATTAAAAAATAATTAATTAAAAATAAGTCATCTAATTTGCCAATTATCTGAAAGCGTACAACTGTGTGAATCAAAATAAATTTATTGCCTCTCTCCCGCTAGCACTTTGACTAACCATTTGGAGTTAATTTAATGGAATCAATTTTCTGTTTGGTTTTCAGAAAAAGATTTAATTCTTTCATATTCTTTTATTTTATCTATTTTTTTAAAGTCACATCATACAAATTTGTTTCTTGTTATTTCATCATAATAGTGAAAGAGTTAAGCTTTCCTTCTAGGAATAATTAAATTAAGATTTGGGTAAAAAAATCTGCGAATTTTAGGAAGAGATAATGTATAATCGAAGTTTTGCCTTATTTAACAGAATGCATTATCTTAACAATGGTCGATTTGCTTTTAACCGTTTAGCTGATTCCGATGGCAATAAGTGATACTGATTCCATTTCAAGTAATGATATGGAAGAAAGTGAATGATGGAGGTGGGGGTGGGGGGGTCATTTGAAGCTGGCTCGAGTCTCTTTCAATTTGTATTAAGCAGTTTTTATCAACTGTTTCATTTAAATATTTATATCTAAAATTTAAGGTTAACAATTCTTGTTAATACTTGATTCTAACTAACTTATTGGATAATTGCCTACTCACATTATTTATTGTCTGGCTTAATAATCGAAGGATGGAAGTATGTATATTAATGCCATAGCACTACATCGGTTATTTTTGTTACTCGTTTCATAAGTGGTCATTGGTGCTGGGGCCTTCTTTCTTTTAGCACCTGCTAGTGATTTTTTTGGGGGAAAAAAAATGCTGTATAATCAGTTGTAGTGGCGGTTTTTGGTGATACGAGGTCACAGGCATTGAAATATTTTGAGGTTCCTCCACGGTAAACTCTATTGTTGACAAAAATGTAGCAAGATTAACTTATTTCAGTTTCAAATTTATCTTAATATTTATTTTGTGATATCGTTATGTATTGAAAGGCAATTCCTAATACATTTATAGCTTTTCATTTTTTATTGTACAGATATGCGTTTTATTGGCCCATTTTAATTAGCTTTTAAGTAACTTTTTAAAATTCATTCTAATCAAATGAGTTTTGTTATTTATTATACAGATATAATTTAAAGCAACAGCCATTGAAAACTTAAGCGATTTTCATTCTTTATGATTTCAAGGAAATAGTTCAATTTTTGTATCCATATTATTTATCCAAACCCTGGTAAACTTACTACAGTGTGCTAATAGAAAAGAGAGACGACAAGAAAGTATTCTGAACTTATAAAGTTTTAGAAAAAAATTTGAAGATGCAGCGTTTTGATTCCGCAAGAATTTTACTTAACACTTTTATCGGTGAATGAACACTTTTTCATTAAAGAAAAAGTAAAATGTGAACATTCTGTAAATCATACCGTAGAGGAGACTTGAACAATTATATTTAACTTCGGCTTGGCATTATGGTAGGTATTCAAGTTGATTTTAAGGTCTCTATGTGGCACGAGGCGACCGCCTCCTTCGCCTGTGCGGAAATTCGCCACTGTGAATAATTGGGGATTCTGAATACTTATTCTGAGGGAATAGTTGTTTCTTACAATTATTGCATATGCATCAAATTTCTATCAATTATAATTTTAACTATTTCAAAAAGTTTTCAATTGATAGCTTTTTATGGATTTATTTGTCTTTTCTATTGCTTAACTAATGGCCCAGAAAGCTCTAACAGATAGTTAAGTATTTTACTAAATTTTTCAGCATTTTAATTCTTTCGAAAAACGCATAACCAGCTATTGATTCGCTAATTCTATTTTCTCAAATCTGAAATGAATTATTTTAAAACAAGATAATCGAAAACAAACTTGCATTACGTTTTTATGTAATTTTCAAATATATATCACTTTTACAAGTAAGCAAATATTGTATTCTTTTTCTCTAGATCTTGTTCTGGTATTCGTGCTTGAATGTTTTCAAATTATTTTTTGGGGCTACTCTTAAGTATATTTACTATTCGGCTTCTAATTCTTCATTTTATATCTTTTTTTTTCGTTCGACGCAGTATAAAAATAATGAAATTTCATGTACATTCGTGATTGTCACACTGAAATTGTGCAGAACAAAATCCACTGAGACTCTGAATTAATAACATCGCGTGCGAAGTTGGCACAAACGAGAAGCTGAAATTTCTCTTAGCATCTCTGCTCGTGAGTTGTGTGTGACCTACATCGGTGCTCCCAATACGAGTTGAGTCGCCGTGTACAGGTATCTCCGTTTGCATTTGTTTTGGGGCTCATCGCTGCTATTTACTGAATTATAATCTAAATAATGAAATTTTTTATAAGTGAGGCTCTTTTCTTTTGAAGTTCAAGTTCCATTTGTATAATAAAGAGCAAGAAGAGACTTCAAATACCAATCTCTGAATCTGCTAAAGACATTAAAAGAATTTTGTTTTGAAATATATACTTGAGAAACTTACCAGCTGAATGACAATTATATATTTATTCTCAAATGTACCGTTTATTTGTAGGCGCACATGCATTGTATCAAATTCATAAGCAAAAATCAAACAATGTCTTAAAACTTAAGGTTCGATGCATAAATGAAACGCAGACCGGAAACACCAAATATTTTACACACGCTTAATTGTATACAAGAATTAAAAGTTGGGAAAAAACTGTATAAATAATCCTTTCATAGATCATATCTGAAAACTGCTTATATAGTTCGATACTAAAAAAATTTTCTGAATTTTATTTAAACCCTCGCTTTAAAAAAGTTTTGTAAAAATCACTTAATTTTTATTTTTTACACAGTACCATCAAAAAAAAATTAGAATGGTTGAAAGAATAAAAAATGTATCTATAAAAAAAGCAATAGATGTATTATATAAATTTAAGTTACAGTTAAAATTTAACCCATCTAACCAACTTGAAATTTTTGTTTTAAATATTTGGATTTATAACCTTTTATTACAAAACTATTCATTTTCTTATCTCTACACTCGGAGCTATAAATTCCCTCCCTTTAATTTTACATTGATATAAAGATTAATGAATTTCTTAACATTTATGACTGAAAAAATTCAAAATTTTAAATTATTTTGCTTATAATTCCTACAGTAATTTATATAACTTGTTAAATTCTATTTTGTCTCATTAATGACAACGCGATTTGTAAACAGCTGAGAGATTCTTAGCAATTTTTTGATTAAAAATATTTAAAACTCTGAATTTTTACAATGCCAATCTTGCTTTGCATGACCCTGAGCTTAAATTCCGCTGTGCTATAATATTTCACAATCTTTTCTTTAAAACCAAAAAATTTGTGAAGAATTTAGGGGGTCAAATGATTCGCAACAGCAGAATCGCGTTTTTCTCTTATAAGCAGAAATCAACATTCCTTTATTGAAAGTAGAAGCCTCTTATTGGAATGCAACTGTGATTGTTAAATAATTTTCAGTTATGAAAGTCTAAAAGGAACATTGAAAGCACAGACAGTCTTATAGCATGCCTGCGCCTCTTGCATTATGTTCACCATGATTCATTCATACATGCGTAGACCAGACTATAAAAACATAAAAGTTTTGAAATGGTTATCGAACTGTGCTTAAGACAAATAGCTGCTAAAAAAGATGTTAACCACCCGAAGTGGTCTTCCAAAAACTTTCTCGAGTATCTTCTAATCTAAATCTTATGCTCTTATCTCGGTATAAAATTGTGAAGGCGTAATTGTTTTGGGTAAGGCGCGAATGCCTTGTTGGCATATGCAAGCAATAGTTATGACATATTGATCTTTGGCTTGAAATTTGCATTCTTACTGAATCTGCCTTAAGATCCTTGAGGATTAAACCCAGGCATGAAGTTAATAGATAAAATCTTATTTTTAAACACTTTTTATCCAACAATTGAAACTGGAATTTGACAGATCTAAGATTGCAGTCGCAAAATCGCATACTAAATTTTGCAGGTTTTTGAATTATCGCGTTTGCATGCTTTTGAAAGTTTAAACCGATGGGAACACTATCTTTTGAAAGATTTCCCTACAAATTTGACATATATCTGCGTTTAATATATTTTATCTTTGTATCAAATTTTATACATCCTAACTCTTTTCGTTTAAAGTTATGTTGACTTAGCTGGGCAAATAGTTTCATTTTAATAGTTTTCGTTCAAAATTGGATAGAAATCCATAAATTTAATATCAAGATCATATGTAGAATTTCATCCGTCTAGCTTTAGACGTTTTGGAGTTATGGTGTTAGCAGACAGATATATATATATATATATATATATATATATATATATATATATATATATATATATATATAATGTCAATAATGTGTTTTTCTAACTCGGGAAAATCTGAATCATAGAAACTCGTCAAATCTCAAGTTCGTATTTGACGATACAATACTTTTTCTATATATTGTATACGTGAGAGTAGTATTTCATTATCATGCAGTTGCTGGGGGAAAAATCATATAAAAATTTTAAAAAATTAAAATATCTGACAAAAAATATTTACGCTATTAGAATCAATCACAAATACAGGAAGTTAAAGGCCGTAAGCCACCATGTCACCACTCTGGGTTTCTAAAGATTAAATAACTAAAAAGAAGAAGAAGAAAAAATTTTTTTCTTAGTAATTTTAAATTAATAAGTACCATACTGTATAAACAATTTAAAAACTGTTTAACTAATTGTACTTAAACACTTTATATCTTTCTCTTAAGTTGTTAAGTTTAATTAAGCTTAAGTTGTACCGATTTAAAGAACTGATCTGGAAATATTGGCAAATGATATAAATTGGAAGAGAAAATGTTATCGGAGACTTGAGAAATGCTGACGCGTCAGTAACGCTTTGACGTTGCAAAACTTATGATAAGAAATCCGTACGAATTGCATTTTGTAACTATCATACACTCAGTTGATTCTACCCGGTTTTTCAACAAGTAATTTGTGGATCATTTTTCTGCAAACGTTATATGTATACATCTTAATTGTTTTATGCTGATACTAGAATAATCTACTATGTGTTTCTTTTAATTTGGGCTATATGTGGCTAAAATGCAAGTGGGTCTAAAAAGTGTAAAGATGTACGAGGTAAAATACTGAAAATTAAGTAATTTAATATTAATTTTTTTTATTATATATTTCATGAATATAGTTTCTTAATATTAAGTTCAAAATCGTTTAGAATATTAGTGCAAACATTAATCACATAATTTGTTTTTGTTTTTAAAGTAGCTGTACATAAATGCAGATATTGCGGGAAAATTAATACTAAAATATTTTAACAGTGAATTTTTGTTTCATAAAACAAGAATATATACAATAACAATTATACTGTATTTTTCATCTCTTGGAATGCTACTAGTTCTCATCTACTCAGAGCTAATTTACATTGCGTAATTAATAAAATTGAAAGTTCGCTTTTCCTTCAATAGTATATTGGTGTGCATAAACTAAAGCTAAATTCTTTATAGAGATTCTTACAGGGTAGGGAATATTTTACTTTGCTTTATTTGTTCGCAATCGTATGAAAAGAAACTATCCTCTATGTTTACAATTCTTAGCTTTGTTTTCTTGGAGCAAACTCATTTTTCCTCTGAACTGTAAACTTTCATCCGTATAATCACTTTTCTATGATCCAGTTACACTCCATCATGACCCACTTGATGGTTCTAGAGATCACCGCCAGGCAAGCGCGAAAGAGTATGAATCCGGTTGTATTGTTGAACTTTACGTGAGATTCATTTCGTTTGCTTCTAATGAAACGAATTTACATTCTTCGATCATAATTTTTTCAAAAAAATTGTACTAAAAATTCTGAATTAAAATAATAATAACAATAATAGATTGCATTATTGTGAATTTTAAATAATTATTCCGATTTTATAAATGCTGTAATGTTATATCAAAAACAATGGTTGCAAGTCCATTGTTTTTGTATTATATTTTTAAAAAATCAGATCATTTTGTATTGTGGCTAAAGTTAATTAAAATGAATGAAATTTCTTTCTCTACGTTAATAAAAAGTTGTTTTGTTATACTGGTAACCTTTATTATAACTGATAGTCTTAATTTCGATATTTTTAAATGCTAGTTGTTTACATCCATAATATTCATTTTTAAAAATTCATAAAAAGAAAAAAAAAATCACTTCTACAATCCCTTTTTTTTTTAAATCATGCGAAAACATGATGTTTTGGTTTGAGGTATTTTTGAAGCGTAGGCAACAAATTGGTGATTTATCGCTTTTGAGGCTTCAATTTTTGGCTTTTAAAGCTATTAGAAAATAATCCAAGATATTGTCACATTTGGCGATTTATCGGCGGTTAAAGTTACGACTTGATTTTCAGATTATTCTTTCTCTGAATTTTCACGAATTGTCTTAATTAATTAAAATTATTAGCCAGTTTAAACGGGTTTGAAGTAGTCACAAAACTTATCAGATTACACATGCGTTAATATATTAAAAAAAACGATGTTTTTTCCCCCTTTTTTTAATCTTAAAATCGTTCGAGCTCCAAAACTTTGTTTGCCAGCTAGAAAATCTGTAAATGAAAGATTTAAAAAAAATCATATATATGAGAGAGAGGGAGAAAGAGACTGATTAGGAAGTCTCATGATTATTTTAAACTGGTTAAAGACTAAATTAATTAAGACAAATAATGACTTAAAAAATAATGATGTTCCCGTATGAAAACTTGATATTTGCGATCGTAGAATTCATTAATTTTTTTTTTCTTTATTAAACAAATTCTCTATTTGAACTTACAACAAATTCTTGTGCCACATTTTTATATTTTTCAAACAACTCAGATTTTTGACAAAGGACGGCATGGATCAGTCATTACAAGAAACAAATATTCTACGCATTTGATAATTAGTAATCTTCTCATGGGGGAAAAATAGAAGAAATTATGTCATTAATCAATTATATATTTTAAATATTTAGAACTTTATTTCAAAAATTCACTATACACTTAAAACAAAAACACTTTTATTTGTGGTAAAAGAACTAGGAATTGCTTTTAAATTACTTTCTACTTTTAAATATTTAATTTATTAATGTAACTATGGAATATTTTTACAACAGTGCGAATTTTTTTTCTCAAATTCGCCACCTGGTGGCATTACGAGTAGAAGGTCAAAATTAATGAAGTATATTGATTAGTTGATAATTAAATTCTGAAATTACTCAAATATTATATATTCATGAATAATGCACAGAATTTTACACAATTTATAAAACACACATCCGAAAGGAAAAATGTGTAACAAAATTTCAACTTTTTAATATATGAAGTTATATTAAAGAGTTTAAAAAGAACAAAGCTAAATATGTCAATAAAGTGTTTAAAATAAATAAAAAAACATCTCATTCAGAATTATTTAGGGCATAGATTTCTTTGTTGCATCAGACAAGCTTGTACGAGGATAATACTGTAACCAACATACCATCTGGAAGTTAGTTTTCTAATCCAAGTTACCTTGAGAGCATCACTATGCTGAAACTAATTCGATGAAAATTATTAATAATTTTCTAAGATAAAGTTATCTTTTATTTTAATTTTATGAAAGGTGCTTATCTTAAACTTTTTTTATTTCTAAGGAAAATTGATTGAGACAGTGAGTTACCCCAGATAGTTTAGCACACAGTTGTACAGTATCATTAATTAATTATATTTAGGTGATTTAATGTATCCCAATTAGCACGAGATACTGTATAGCATCTCACCGATGTTCCGAAAATCGGGCAGTGTTATCAAAATACCATAATAATGTTTGTATTTTGAGCTACTAACGATTCAATCCTTAGAATACTGAAATAAATCCCTATTTATATAATTCTGTAGGATTTAATAATAGCTTCTTATTTAGTATCAGAAAAACTGGAAATTCGTTTAATAAATTAAGGCTTATTATTTTATTTTAACTTTGAAGATATATCTTTCTTGAAGTTGATGTCAAAGATGGATTTCACACAAAAAAAAGTTCTGCACCGACTATCATTTTGTTAAATAATGTGTAAAAATGCGTAGTTACATTAGTGAAAACTTATTTATTGAAATGAATAATATTGAGTAGTTGGTACAAAAGTAGCCTATAAAATAAACGTTGGATTAAACTTTGTTATCTATCGCCTTTTGTTATTTAAATGACGAGAATATTCCAATATGAAATTTTAAAGATTCGATGCAAAACCTTCGACTTCAATATGTCTTGAGTTTCAACCAGTTACAGAATTATTGTATGATAAAAGACATTAGATTTGTTTATGACTATAGAGTTAGAAAATGAAGTACTGTTGCCATTAGTTTAGCAGTCGTCATACTACAGCTATACGATGCGATCAATTTCATAAAAGGATTTCAGGACGTTACTTTCAACTACTCAGGAACATGTTCGCTTGCTAGAATCTCTATCTAGAAATTTTGGAATTATAAATATATGCATTTTGAATTGAAATATTTGATTGGTGAAAGTAAAATTAAAAAAAGATATGTCATTCTTGGCAACATTTAATTATTTCTTTCGCGCGCATATACATCTTCCTTAAGTAAGATCAAACTTGAGATAGTGTGATTTTTTTTACCAGTATATTTCTAGCTTAGTATAGGAATCATGTTAGAAGTTTTCTCCTGTTAATTTTATTAATTTATTGAAATAAACCTTCTTCTTTGATCTGAAAAGTTTCGTCATGGACTTAAAATTTTTGCGATCTTTCTTGCTTGAACTTTGTAGTAAAACTATCATAGCGATGAATTATCGGTACTTAGGAGTAAATCTTGCATTTTTACTGGAAGTTCGAATTTTAGGCATTAGTGCAGAAGAGCTGTTATCAATCGAAGTGTCGATTAAATAGTTTACTTATCGGAATTTAAACGTCTTCAGGTTCTACCACGAAGTCGCTTGCAGTTAATTTTTGAGTTAGAAAACTTTTCATTAATGATCGTGAAGAGTTAACTATAAAATAATTAGATAATTTTATAACCCTTGATAGGTCATTATTATTTAAAAGTAATTTCTATTAATAGATTTATTCGAAGTAAGTATGTTAAAGAAAACATAAAATTTTCCAAGCAATTAAAAATTATACAGAATTGCGTACTGTAAATTTTTAGGTTATATTTTACCTAAATTGTTTCCTGCAATCCCCGAAAAATGACATAAAAGTACGAAATATACAAACTCATTAATCATACTGCTTTGAGAATTACTTTGTATTAGTATGTTTTGTCTAAAACTTGAGAAATTTTCCTGGCATATTTTGTTATTTTTACCTTGCATGTTTATTTCACTAAGGCTGTCAGAAATGATTTTAGTTTGCATTAAAATTTTTAATTTAAATTAATTTATTATGAATTTTGAGTTTTGATTTCACTAAATTTATAGTTATAGTTCTTATTGACATGTCAAGAAAAATAAGAAGAAATAAGACCGAGTAGAAAACTTTTTCCTTGTCAAAGAACTAGATGAGTTTCTCTCAAAAGTCAGATATTACTTAGACCATTGAGAGAACCAGTTTGACCTTTTTTGATACTTTGCTAGCTTAGAGTAATAACTTTTTATGGATTAAAATTTAAAAAAAAAAGAATTTTTTGTATGAAGTAAGGTTAATTGAAAAAGATAGTAAAAAATTAGTTCTCATTTTCAAATTTATGTCTAAAGGCAGTTTCTTCTTCATGATCAAAGTTTTTTAAATGTAATTCTTTCCATTAAAAATTTACTGCATTTTCAAAAAATGCATCAAGATGCAAAATGCATTTGTGGAAATTTTGTATGTCAGCTGAAATATATTGACATAGTAATAACTATCACTAAAAATTGAGTTGAAAGATTTCTTTTGTCCTCATATTTGGATTCTAATCAAATCAATATTTCTTTATATTAGATAAGGTATATAAGTAATTTATTTTGTGCATTAAAATAATCATGATTTTGAAAAACATATATATTTTTAAATTGTATTTTTAAAAATTCATTTTCTTCTGTTGTAGCTGTATTTTCTTCAAAACATATTTTCATTTTATTTTATAGAGTTCCAGCTTTCATGTAGGAGTCATGTCTTACCTCTCCCAGCCAAGAGGCTTGAAACGAAAGCATCCTGAAGATTCAGAAGATGAGGACCCACCGCGGCCAATTCGATCCCCTTCTGAATACGTTCAAGAAAGAAAGAAATTACTAGAATTCACTTATGAAAAATTAAAAAAGTCTGCTGCAGAAAAGAATCCCAGTTTATTACGGCAAGTTTTAATGACAAATGTTGTCCGTACTCTTCAAAAGGATATGGAACGTGATGGTATCCTGGTAAATGGTTTGACTCGGGAGTCAACTGCTCCTGTATGGTCATCTATGAATAATCAGGTATCTAATTTAGACTTAGATCCTCCTAATCCAAACCTCGATATCTTTTCTCTTGGTTATCCCAATAATATTAATGGTGTTGATCGACCATCAACACCTGCTGTGATACCCATGACTCATAGTGACTATGGAACAAATTCTGGAGCAAGTTATTCTTCGGAACCATATAGGTGCTTAATGGACATCGATGATTCTCCTAGAGCGACCCCTTTTCTACGAACTTCTTATGAGCGAGTTGAATCTGGGGCCTTATGGACTGATGATAATGATAGATTATCTAGTCTGAACTGGAGCTCAGTACTTAAGAGTACTACTTTTGATGCAACAAATGGTAGTAATGACTGTTCTTTATCTGATGATGCTGTTTCAAGTACATCGCTTCACTTACTTATGCCAGCTGTGACAGGAATAGAAACTTATTTAAATTGTTTGAGTAGTTACTCAACCAGTTCATCCTCAAGCCCAAATGTGAATTCTCTGTCAGGGAATACAAGTCCAGCATCAGGATCTTCACCTTCTAGTAGTGAGGATGAAATTTTTGGGGACGTAGACTTAGCATTGTATGATTATGACTACACCCCACTTTCTCCGCCCAATGTTGCTATGGCCCCACTCACTGCTGAGGAGTTGATGTGGTCTCTTTCCAATGACCAAAAACCTGCTAATACTGACGATAGAGACTATTTAGCTTCTATTCGTACATGACAACATCAAAGTCTTGAGCATTAAAGTTTTTTGAAATTTTAATTAATATTTAAATGTTTGTACAAATGTAAATTTTACAAGTTTGCTATCATGGACATTTTGTCATGCGCCACATCTCTGCAGACTATCATAAAAACTTAGCACAATTATTATTGTTTTTTACTTTTATATTTTTCCATGCCATAGGCTAGCTTTGTTTCTACTTTCATACATACGTACTTAAATATCAATTAGTTGTTATTTCATTTGGTTCAAACGAAGTACTAGAAGTTAACTACTTAAAATATGTACTTCATTCAGCAAGATAGTTTTCACAATGTCAGTCTTCAAACAGTGCTTTTAAAAGATTTCTGCATCTGAAGAATTTTTATTTTCTCAAAATATTATGAGATTATTTAAAATGTTTTAAACAATATTAATCAAAAGTAATTTTCTTTTTTGTGCTATATTTGATTAATATAAATAATTTATCAGTTGTTGATTTTAAGCAGTATTGAAAAGTATGCATCAGTCTGTTTTATACATAAAATAATGTATTATATGAATTAAAATACACAAATATTACCTTTATTTTCCCAATATTTAATAAAATTTTCTTTTAATTGAATTTGGGTATTGCAGGGAAGAAGCATATTTTTAAATGCAAGATTCCTAAATTTTAAACTTCAATTATCTTGTTGTTGTGTTAAATGACATTTGCATTTATTTAAAATTGTAGATGCAGAAATATTTCTTTTTACTATTCTGGTGCAATTTAAAAATGTTTCTTGGTTTTGTAAGAAATCATGTGCATATAAAATTAACTTTGTAACGAGGGAGATTGTTACTAAACATTTAGATCAATATATATATAAGTAAAAAGATAGGATATATTCTATTGAATATGATTTTTAGGGACCAATACCACGAAGTTCATAATGCTGTAAAAAATGTTTGTGCTGTGTATTTATAGTTTGATCTGTTTGGCTGATACAAAGATTTTTTTTTTTTTAATTTTCCCCCTCAGAATCAGAGAATGAAATACTGTTGAAATCAAATTCATCTACCAATTTCAGTAATTGTCAATTTTTATTCTTTATAGCATATTGTTAACTAAATGCAAGGTCTTTTCATTTTCACCTATATTTGTATTGTTCTCATTTTGCATTGAAGCTTTTGAAATATATGCTTTCACAGTGAAAAGAAATATGGTCAGTGATTTGCTGTTTTTTTGGTGATGTAAATTTAATGATGAATATGCTGGATGATTATTCAAGGAAATAAATTAAAATATTGCCATGTCCTGAAACAAAAAGTTCCAATCATAGTGACATCAAGCAACACCTGATTGCTTCACATTAAAGAACATGATTGATGCTTTGTTATAGAGTAATTTTTTCCAAATAATCTGCTCAAACACGTTTCTCGAATATCTTTTTACTATGGAATTTTCTGGGGGAAAATACTTTTTGAATTGAATATATGAAGATTTTTTTCCCCTTTAATTTCAGCTTTGTAATTTTATATGGTAAGAAATTCAAGTATATATTCAAAATTACTATGTAATAATTTTTTTTTAATTTTATTCCTAGGTTGATTTTTAAAAATTATTGATTATATTAAAATTGATTGTAATAATAATTTTTTATATTCATTATTTATGATTTTTAATTTAAAAAATTTTTAGCTTCTTTTTTTTTTTTTAGTTAATTAAATTGATCAGGTATTTGAGAGAATAGTAAGCAGTATTAATTTCTCCCCTTTTACAAATATACTAAGGTTGTAATTATTAGTAAAATGTGTGATTTTATCTGTATGAATTTGTTTTATCCTATGATGTTGGTCTGCAAAGTTTGGGAGGATATTATCACATTTTGAACTTTAAAAGAAATAAAAGAACATTTAACATATCGTTTAATATGCACACTAGTAACTATAATACCTTGAGTAGCTATTTTTTCTCCCATGTATTTTAATTTGCATATTCTTAAAAATCTTTTATTTTCTTAATATATGCAGCACACTTGGATTGTGATATGTTCAAACAATAGAATTAAGTTATAGCTTTGAGAGAAATAAAATTTATATTAATGTGCAGTATTTTATTGGTACTGTAAATTTGATTGCAGCTCTGCTTTCTTTTGAAGTTAAAGACAAATATTAGGCTAGATGTAAACCTCCATTATGTGATACAACTATGTGATGTGAAATGAATTCGTAAATGACAGATATTTATTTGATTAACTCTAGACCTGGCCATTAAATTAACATTTTGCAAGCCAGAGGCTATGGTTGCAGTTCAGAAGGGGAGGGGAATGAAAAAGTGGAAGATTGTAATCTCAGGTGTTTGATAGATAAAAGAATAATTGTAGATGTGCATCCAGTTGTACTAATTACGTCCATGCACATTTTCAGAAATTGAAAAACTGTACCAGCTTGCAAAATGTCTACAGATCAGTATAAAATGCATAACAGATGTTCTTATCTCTCAATTAATTTTTACTTAGGATTTAGGGTAAACAAGACTAATATTGTACTACTTTATTTTTTAATTATTTATTAACTTCCTAAATTAGGTTGTTTTATTTTTTATCTTTTTCACTCATTTTTAAAAATGAAGCCGTGACTCCTTTTTTTTATTTTTAAAAGTAATTTTTGAAAAAAGTATTTTTGAAAACGAATTATTGAAGTTAAATTAAAATGAGTTTCGATATTTTTATTCATTTATCTGTAAATATGTATCTAGAGAAAATAAATACACATAATATAGATGTTATGCATTGTCTTGTTCACCTTACAATTCTGAAAAAAAAAATATTTTTCTTATACAGAATTTTTGATTGTATGTAAAACTAATTTTGCATATTCAGTTTTTTTGTTTTTTTTTTGTAGCTGTTATTTGAACTAAATTGAATATTCCCTAAGATTATTTACAGCTTCTAGTCGCTCCATTACAAGATGAATTGTTATTAATTCTTTAACCAAAGGTCAAAACTCTTTGAAAGGACCATCTTTTTGTACGTGAATTAATGTTATTGCTTTCATATATATTAAATGGCCACGGTCAAAAGACATGAACCAATTCTAACCAAAGAAGTTGCATATACATATAGAATGGTTTTGTTACAATTAGTCAGGTGACTTTATTCACTAGTGATTGCCATAAATTTGGGTAAACATAACAATTTATAGAAGACAGCCAATCTTAAAAGAAGAGTACTATATTAATTGAACTGAAAATGAGAGAACTTATCGTGTTGCAATATAAAGAGCCAAAGAGATATTAATAGGCATAAAGGATGACTATTGTATAATGTACATACTGTTACCATGATTCATGGTTTGTATATTTATTTTGTACAGACAAACAGCTTATATATACATTTAATCGAGATGTTATTGCTACTTGTTGACAAAGCAGCAGATTTTAATAAAACCTCTCCTACTTTAGAATGATAGTTAGAAAGTTATTTATTTGTACAATTTGAAATGTTTAAGCGTGCATCAATTTGGGAATTTTAAGGACAGTTTCCCTCTTTTTTAGTGATTAAAAGGTAAAGCATCGACACTTGAATCCATCATTACAGAATCAAGATTTTGCATAAGATAAGTAAATAGAGAACAGATAAAATTAAAGAAGATGAATGAATTATGTAGAGTTTTTTAAAATAGAACCTCAAGTTAATTTTGGATTGTTTTTTATTTGCGTCTGTTTCATTATATTCAACTTTTCTTTATGAAATAAATGCTGTGTTTTATTCAAAAGCAGTACGGCACTATAAAGAACAAAATATAAATTTCACACGAGATCAAACATAAAGAATATTTGAATTTTGGAACTACATTCTGTAATACTGAATGATTCCATATTACCCTTATTAGAAGCATTAGTTATACTAGTACTAAATGATTTTTAGTGACTTAAAAAGAGTATTGCCATGGTGGAAACTGTATTCCTTAAAGTTCCCTTTTTTCTTTATAATGTATAAACAATTAATGAAATTAAGGTATTTTCTTACTGTTCTGCTATTTGCAGTAATTACGAGGACTGTGGACTGTCAATGTTCATCAAGCTTAGCAGTGCCTCATAAATGTAAAAAATTCGTAAACTAAGCACATTTCTTTTATATTTTTGGATTAATATTTTATTTTGCTTCTTGATCATAATTAAAATAAATTACATTTCAGTAGAAGGGGGTTGACATTTATTTAAAAATATCTACAAGGCTTCAAATAAAAAAAAAAATATTTATAAATGTTTTTTTTTATTGTGTTTTCAGGCACCATTTGATGCTGAATTTATTTTTCTATAGAACTTTGATCTGAATAGAGATTCTTTGTAAAACCTTTTAGTTTGGTAATGTGTTGAGTTCTAATATTATGGTCAGTTTAGATTCCAGAGTGCACAATTTATTGACTTTGTTCTGCCAAAACTACCCCATAAGAATAATTATCTGTATATAAAATTATGTATATGTAGTTTAAATATTTGCTTTTAAAGTTTAATATATTTTTCCCAAAGTGATGTACTGAAATGTAATTTATTATAAAAGTTTTGTGATGCTTAATGATTATTCTTTTATGTTTTGTTTATGTACAAAGAATATTTTATGTTTTAAGCTCTTGTTTGTTTGCCATATGAAGTTAATTGCCATTAATAGATAGTTTGTTAAAGGATAAAAGCTTTTGCGAAAAAATGTATGCTAAATGCTTGTTATAATTAATATAAAAATTAAGGGCATAATATTGTCTTCCAAATTGTGTATTGTTTTTGGAGATCTGTTGATTTCTCTTAATGCATTAAAAAGTGATTATAATGTAACATTAATAATGTAGAACAGTCATGTTTTTAAAAATTTATTTTAATAAAACTTCCATTTTTGAAATTACACTTCCAATTTTTTTTTAAAAATATTGTTAACATGGATTTAGCATGCATTTTATTCCGAATAAAATATTATAATGGTTATTTATGAATTCATTATTCATATGTATTTCTGAACAAAAGAACTTGAGACATTTAAGAATAAAATCTGAGATCAAGTTTTTGAAAATCAAAGTGAAAAGTTGCTAATTTAGTGTATTTCATATTAAATGACTAAAGTTATGTTTAAGTTTATAATGAAATTGCTTGTTTATGTTGGAAGTGCAACTAATTTATTATGATGAAAAATCGGACAATGATTCTTAATAAGCTATTTGTTACTTTGAAATTTTGTTTTTCAAAGAAAAGTTTTATATTTACTTTTATTTTGTATTAATATGTATTATGTTATTAAAATATATCTTTATAAATCATAACAACCAGCTTCATGCTTATTTGATTCTGAACTACACTATCGATTAAATATGGTGGCGATGTTTTGCTCATTGCAGTTACTTTTAAAACAGAAATATTGGCTGTATGTCAAACACTGCGAAGTTAAAAAAGCGCCGAAATTAGACGCAGTTTTGCCTTCACGTCTCCCTAACTGATAAGTGTCAACACATTGTGTATTTAAAAAGACACAATGGCTACTTTTCTATTACAAAAACCATATGCACATGAATTGAGTATAGTACAACAATCCTAAGTTATGGAATGTGATTTTCCCGATGTAATATTAACTCATTTCCATTTCTTTTGGCAATTGATGCGATAAAAACGGGATTGGCCAAGGTACCGAAAACAAACATAAGATTTAAAAATCTTTTTTTGGTACAGCGAATTTTGAAATTTTTCTTTAAAAGGCCAGGGTATTTTAAATTTCTATTTGTTGTTGTTGCCGTGTCCGTGTTTTTCACGGAAAGGGGGTGCAGTAGCTTCTGAGGGTAAAGAACCCTAAGCACCCAGAGGGCAGAAGTCCGACTTCTAGCTCACACACACGACAAAACCCTTTTTAGGGGGTGGTCGAATTCATTCATACACTCATTCATCCATCCGCAAGTCGGAATTTAGATCCAAATCAGAGACCGACTCATCCCTGATTCAGTACCCCCAGAAGTATCGTTTTGTTATGGGAACTTGGAGGACTTTGCAGTCTCGCCATATTTAACGTGCCCCAACTGCCATTAGCCAACACGACGGTCTTTGGCCAAGACGAAGACAGAACCCGCGACCTTTCGGTTACGAGACTGACGCTCTACCAACCAGGCTACCGTGGCCTAAATTTCTATTTATATATATAATATGCAAAATGCCAATTTCTTTACACATTGCAAGAATAAAAGATCGTCTTCATAACTCTAAAAATTAGCTACACAATTCATATCTGTTAAACTGCGTAAACGTAACCCCTCTCTTTTGCTTCAATTTTCCAAGACTGACTAAAAGAGAGCACTAATTGGGAAATTTAGTTAGGAATGAAAGTTTGTATTGCATTTTAATACTTAAGAATCATTTTAATATTTAGAATCAAAATTATAAATAATGCAGTTTTTAAATTTTAAAATTAATTTGATTTAGTAAAAAGTTTACAGATAGTTTTGATTAATATGTTATTCATTTTTTAATGTAAAAATAAAAGTTTAATTCTCCTATTTAAATTACGATATAATATTTTAAAAGAAAAATAATCATGAATATGAAGAATTTTTAAATTTATTTCTATTAAATTAACATTTTACAGATCATTTCATTCATTTAAAATGTTACTCATTTTTATGCCAAAATAAATATTTATTTTTCCAATTGTTTGATTTATAATTTCATTTTAAAGATAATTACAAATATAAATGCTTTTAAAAAATGTGAGAATTATTTAAATTTAATGAGCAACATCCATATAATTTTAATTATTGTTACTTGTAAAGAAAGAAATGACAAAATGTTCAACAATAAATGTTCATTCACTTAATACTTAGTTTTGATCAGATTTTTTAAACAAATTAAAATCATCAACATAAATTAAATTCGGATAATTATTAATTTTAGATGTGTCATTGAAAACTTTATTCAATATTTCTAGAAATTAATTTCATATTCATTAATTTTCAATTAAATTTAAGATTCTTTTTTACCGTAAAAACATAGGAAACAAAATATATTTTGACATCTTACACAATTGAGAAATCAGGTTTATATAAAAAAAGCAACTTTTATTTTAGAAATATATTAAAAAACAAACATTTACATTTAAAAAAGTCTATTAGAAAACGATCTTTATGTGCGTTAGAAAAAAAAAATTCAATTAGAAAACGATCTTTATGTGCGTTAGAAAAA
>JAPMOQ010010798.1:1703040-1771266 GCA_026543055.1 Argiope trifasciata | reverse complement strand
AAAAAAAAAATTCAATTAGAAAACGATCTTTATGTGCGTTAGAAAAAAAAATTCAATTAGAAAACGAACTTCATTTACATTAAAAAAAATATTTCATTAAGAAAGTTGGACACGATGCCAAGCATATCGTATCTTAATAAAAATGTTGAAACATCTATCGAGGCATTCCATATCTTAACTTCTTTCTAGTATTTCGTTTCGTTAATTAATATCGGGAACGTTTGCTTACATATTTTAAAAATATCACCTTCTCTGTTTAATTTCCGACATAAAGTAACAGAATAAATTATTTGATCGAACACAACGACAGTTTCATAATTTATCATTTTTAAAATCCAAAAATTCTTAATACTTAGTTCTTATAAGATAATAATATAAATTATTTATAAGCATTATATTTACATTTGTAATTATTTTTCTGTTCAATGTTAAATAGTGATTAAAATGAGTAAATGTGCCTTCTTAAAACTTTAGAATTGCATAGCTGGATTTGATGCAGAAATGTCTTCGCACAAACATCAATCATAATCGGAATAAATTTTGGCATTGGTCACTTTTGGACACCCATTTGAAGCAACTAATTATCATGACTATGCATATAAGCATACTATCTGTAAATTGTGACGACTTAGGTATATTTTCAAAATATACCTAATGAAATCGGAAGTACCAAGATAAATCTCAGGTTTTGTTTTTGTCTTAACAAGGGCTGTACAAAATTTTAGTTTGATTTTTAATTTAAAACTAATCGAATAATTAATCACTAATTTATATATATATATATATATATATATATATATATATAAAGGAATTTGAAACGTAAATAATAATAATATAATTTGTCACATTTTATTCAATTTTTTTCCTTTAATTTTTATACATTATACTTCCTTAGATTATATTTTACAACAATATATTTCCGTTATTTAGGTTGCCTTCTATATATTCACACCTGTATTAATTGGAATTTTTCGTAAGCACGTTATCGCTGCCGTACGAATAAGTAAAATTTAAAGAAATGTTTTCTGAACTGTTATGTTACAGGATTTTAAATTAACGACTCGTATATTATTTAAAAAAAATTATAAGTAATATCTCATTAACTTTAAAGCTCGGTTTGAAAACAGGATAATTACCATTTCTGATAAACCCTAACGGTTTATTCGACCTCGGTGTCGAATACTCGTCTAAGATTTTAAATCTTCATGAAGGTCGTCATTGGTCAGATCTACAATTTTATTCCAATGAGTGATTTAGTGAATGGCGTGCCATTCCAGAATTTCAACAATAGTTCACTGACAATTCAGAGTGATATCAATCCGAATGTGTATATTGTGTTCTTTATATTAATTTTAATTTTTTGATTATGTAAAAATATATAAATAATTGATTATCTAAGTTAAAAATGCTTCTATTTAATCAAACACTATATACTATAAATAATGTTTTGAATTAATTTTTTTTTTTCGTCCTGAATTTGTATTTTCGTTTGACATTTCATCATAATAGGATATATAAAATTATCCATTTTGAAAATAATTTGCATTTTCTAAGCTAAACCTAAATATTAGAATATTATTTATTATCAATGTACATGCTACTTTAACAGCAGTAAGTGCCGCCATTGACAGTGGTCTAGGGAAGGTATGGGTACAACAAAGTTATGGATTGGATGGTTAAACAAACCTTCTGAAACAGCTGATCACCGAAAAACAGCTAATAATATAATAAATATTTAACTATCAAATCCTATTAAATATATTGCTTTTATTTTCATGCATATTTGACGTCGAAGGGTTTAGTCATGAAAATACAGATAAATCAAAAATTGTAAAATCATAATTTCACATTTATATTTTATTTTCCATTTAAAATAAAGTTTCTGTACTAATAAAAATGAAACAATATATACATATATATATTGGGTCGGTCAGTCTAATGCCACTTCGTCATACCAATCCGAATGAGAGTAACTCTTTCGAATTAAAGCAGAAGTGTATGCCTTTCGTTGTTAACGAGCACTGTTAAGGTGAAAGTAGACTTTGCTCGAACAAACACGACACAATCCTTTTTAAGGGGCGGTCGAACTGATTCATATATATATATATTGAGAGCGAGAGATTTTATGCACGATGTAGGAAAAATTAACGTAATTTGAATTATCCAATTTACGATTTCTTTTTCTGTCCGTGATTTTAAGAAATGGTTTGAAATTTGAACAAGGAGTTTTAAATTTTTTCGAATATATTGGTATAAATGATATTAAGCTTCATATTTTGTATTAAGCTTCTTCAATTTTTGAGATATAAATGTCACACAATTTTACTTAATTTTTACAAGCCATCATTGGTGATCAGTTAGTTCCTTGTGATTAAACATTTGAGTGAATTATTTTATGTAGCTTAATCATTATGATTTCTTTTGTAAAATATTTCATAACTTCAAATATTGATATACATTTAATTCTAATTATTTTAGCAACTTTACATTGTTCTATTAATTATGCTGAGCGCTTACCAAGATATATGCCATCTCATCTAAAATATGAATTCAATAAAGAACTTCTTAATGAATAAAAATTCCTCTGATTCATCAAGAACATTCTGTCTACTATAGTAAGACGATTTTTTAAACTATAAGAACAGTAACATGATCTTATATATCCGATGTTGCAAAAACGAGCATCAGTGTTTAAAAATGGAAACGTTTATTATTTATTTTTAATGAAAACACCTTATACAAAAATCTATGCAACATGGAAAAATAAGCCTTCTATATCACTAAAATACTTTAATCAATAACAGTGGAAGAAAAATAAAGAATGAAATATTTGTAAGAGCAATGAAAAATTATTTGAGTTTCATTTCGATGAAATAAATTCTGTAAAATAAATTTCAAAATTAAATGCGCAAAATTTATTTACAGAAACTAAATTGTTATTATTGAAAAGATTTAAGTATTTTAAATTTCAAGATGGTGTATAATTCATTTTTGTGCCATATCTTCAGCATTATAGTGTAAAAACGCTGAAATTTTGCTCCAAGGTACGCATTTTCCAAAATATATCTGTGCCAAACAAGGTAGTTCTAAATCTTAAGGTTTCTCTTGTACTGAGCCAAAACACGCACATATATTTTCCTTTATTATTAATAGAGATAATCTTGTCATTCGATAACAGTTTTATAATTATTAGAGGTTGGTGCAAAATTTAAATAAGTAACTTTATTTTTATATCAAGGGGACGGTGGACTCTTTTCGGTATGTTTGTGAATTATTCAATTAGAGTTATGAATTTCTTATGCATATATATTAAAATATAAATATGTCAAATATTACAAATACTTCAAATATTTTTAAGAAATAATATAATTGAAAACAAAAAATATTATTATTATTATTAATTTTAAAATTTTAACATATTCCAAGCATTTGGTTTCTGGTTTTATTGTTATTTTAATTCGAAGCATAAAATAAAAAGCACAATAATATTGTGAAAACTTCAGAAAGTAACGATTTTTTCAAAAATATATTCTTCATGTGCTGAACTTAGCAATGATTGAGGAAGAAAATATTATTTTATGGATAATTGCTTGTCAAATTTTATAATATTTCTTAATTAAAACAATGATACATTATGACCTTTTTCATTTTTGAAAACAATGTTGACATAGTAAATTTACAGACAGTGGATATTATCTGTAAAATGCGTCATGCGAAATATCGAATGCCTAGTTTACAGATTAATCAAAAAGGTGCTATAGAGCAGAATATTGAACTCGGGGCTACTGGATATGGCATATAGTTATTATTTTGGATGGAATATATTCTTTAAGATTTTTTTCCAAAATTTTAACCAGGTTTATAATTAAAAATCCTACCGAAATTTAATTTTAAATTTTCTCCCCAAAAGAGCGTAGTATATTATTGCACACAAATTATTTCTGCAACACTTTATTATAATAAAAACTAATTTTTTATTGATATCAACTTAATATTCCTACCATACTCTTTTTAATAAATTCTCCCCAAAACGTAATGTTTATTAAAAAAAATGTTAAAATTATGTTTTTCATTATTTCAGTTATTATGTTTTTACACGCATGCATTGCACCAATATTAAATTCATCTCACGGCGCATATTGTCGTTGTTTCATTCGAGAATACATTTTAATAGGAATATAAAGACTAAGAAATCAGTTATAAAATTTTACACAATTTTTTTTTCTTTTTCATATGAAAAGTTTCGTACAAACCAAATATTTTTTTGAAAACCTAACTATTGTGATAAATAGAAGTTGCTTTCATATTCCAATGGTAATTTTAAACATTATTTATAATTAATATTGGTTGAGCTACATCGTAGTAAGATATAAAAATTAAAACAATGTCATATCAACGTCATTTTCATATTATATCTTTTAAAAATTAGATTCACATCCTTATAATCTATTGACTACCAGCTTAACTATTCTTGTGACACGATTTAATCATCAAAATCATAGAAGAGAGCGGGAAAAATGAATTTCAGATTCAATCAGTACGTCGCAGATTCGTGATCGATATTTCGCGGACTATTTGAACGTCTGTCGAGACTGCGCCGTGCAGACGAAAACCTGCAAAAGATAACGATAAAAACAACATCGGTATCTTATCACTGGTTTATTTCGGTTTCAGAAAACGAAAACAAATTATGTCGTCTCGAAAAAATGGCCAGTTTAAATCGAAAACTCAATAACAAATTTTCTTTTGGTTGAAGTTTTTAAAAGCGAGCTTTCGTTTTAATACTAAAAGCAGTCTCGTTTTAAAAGCCAACGCCGTCGCTGCAATAGCCACCTTCCCTCCCTGCGGAGCGAGTCTGCTTGTTCCACCGACCACTTACTTCGGGCGGCAAATGGCGCCTCTTCCGAAATGTCAGCGTCAGACGAAAATAACGGGAAAAGCAGCTCGCAGCGAACGTCAGGCGAAACCTTCGCACGTCGCTAAGCAACTGCCATTTGAAAGAACTCATGCTTTGATTTTGTTATAAGCTTTTCATTCGGTAAAGCATAATGAAAAATTGTTCTTAAAAGAATATATTTTTTGATATAAAATATACAAGATTTACGCTTTTTTAGCAGCAATATAATTAAAAATGTAATATCTTATTAAAATTAATATATTCTTGTTCCTTGTCAACCGGCCTTATCAGTCTTGTCTGTAATTATTTTAATTCGACAATTCTTTTAGAATTCTTATTAGAGACTGAATCAATTTCATTCTCTTGAACTGCCAGATGTTTTCTAGAGCGAATCAGGCAAAAGATTAATACTTCAGTAAAAATGAAATTCTAATTAGGAATAGCACACTTTATCATGAACAATAAAAATGCGATTTGAAAAATTCTTAATTAAGTTATTTCAATTGTTGTTGATGCTTTTCTTTTTAATATTCTATCGTTGCTATGTTTTAATTTACCTTTTTAGGCAATTGATTTATATGCTTCGTTTTTCCTTCTTTTGGATCATGGACTATAATCCAAGTTCGATCTTTAAAACAAATTCAATCATGTTTCAGTTATTTTAATTTACAAAATAAAATCTTTTTGGTTAGAAGACGGTTTATATATGCATAAAAAAATTATTATCCAAGATTAAGGCATAATCTTGATGGTAATTTTTTCTATATAACTTGCCATCAGTAAATATTATTGGAATAAGTCAAATAGTTTTTAATGACTTTAAATATTCTTTATATTTCTAGTTAAGCTGAAATTGAAATTATTTTCATCGTTTCAACAAATATTTAATGGCGTGATTTTCTTACATTGTTAAAAAGTCAAATTTTTTTCTATTTATTAAGTCTAACTTATATGGGGCAAAGGAAAGTGAAGTTATAATATTGCGAAAGACGATGTGCAATTAGAAGTTAGATAATCTGGGCATATATGTTTTTAATAATTTTGTGATGTAACGGGATATGAATCGTTATTAGGGACCATTTAAATAATAAAGCAGCTGTAAAGCTTTTAACGCTGCATTAATATCAATCACAATATGAAGTTAAATCACATTTTTTAAAGAAAATCATAGACATCAAACTTATGCATAAGTAATTAAATGGAAACTAAACATGTCGAATATTCCAGATACTTTTGATACTTCAGGATTGTCTGGATTCGAAATTGTAAATAAATAAATAAAACCAACAATGGTGATTTTGTTTCATTTTAATACAGCAAAAGCCTAATGATAGTATATTTTCCATTTTTCTGTACGAAATAGTTGCGTAGAATGTAAGAAGTTTTTAATATCAATGGCAGTTTGTCAGCCGAGAAACAAGTAATGTTGTAGAAAATATATCTAAAAAGAATCTACGTATATAAAACGTTAACATGTGGCACCAAAATCGCTTTTATAATGTATTGTTCAATAGGAACAGTCAAATGTAAATAAATCCTCAGACTACACCAATGAATGTTTTTGCAGCTGTTCTTAATTTTATGCCTCAGGAATTAAAGGAGTTGCAAAATATTATTAAAAATGTTCTGGAAAGGTTTCGCCGTTTCTTCAGAAGCTCTGTTTGAAAAAAGGAAAGAAAATGTATTTAAAAAAAAAAAATCGGCCTTCAACAAAGATTAATTGAACTTGAAAATTGAATTGAACTTTACTATGCCAAATGGGTAATCGTTATGATTTATCTGCGGAAAATGATGATCATATTTTCCAAAATTTTTATCTAACAAAAATGGTTTTCACATTATTAAAACACAAAAAACACCTTTTTAATGATGTTCATGTTCATTTCATTTCCAAATATTTTTTCTAATATCTTTTTTTTTTCACACAAACTATGAAGATGTTTTTGGAATTTAGTTTGAATGTCTGATAGACATCGGAATATCTATTTCTAAAGTTATAAGGAACTTCAAATTTATCAATCAAAATCTTCAATTGACAGTTTTTGCCTGTATCAAGATTGAAATTAATATTTTCTTTATCTGGACAAATACTCAGAAGTAAATTTCCACTTTTATTTCACATTTTGCTTTCTTTTCAATTTATACTTGCAATAATTTTAGTAAACTAACAAAATTATTCAACATAATATTAAGTTAAAAAATAATTCTATATTAATAATTTAACTGCCCCGAATCATTAATATTTATAATAGCTGCCCAAGAATTAAATAATCAGAGAGAACAAGCTAGAAGTCAAAGTTTTTAAGCATGAACGTGTTTTTATAGGGGAAACACGAAATTAATACACAAAGAAAAAATTGTAGATTTGGTAGAGAAAAACGGGGGGGGGGGATTGATCGAACATGTGCGGGATGGCCGAGTGTCAAATTTCAGCCCAGTCTTCCCGGAAGACAAGTTTTACGCCTTCTGGTATTATTCCTCGACTTAAAAAAAGAAAAGAAAAATTGAATATCGTTTATATGTGTGTGTGTGTGTAATATGCGGTGCACAATTTTATGTTTCACTTATTTTTTCAATTCCTTTTCTACTTCTTTTATTTATTTACTCATTCATTTTCCTCATGCATTCAAACACAACTTAATGAGATTCAAACCATAAATAAAGGTTTTAAAAAGTAATTCTAGGGATGGCTGACATCTTATGGATCAAGCGCCATTGCCTATTCTAATACCAGATAATCCGAGTTTAGTTTAGTTTAGTTATATTAACGTCCCGTTTTAAAGCAACACGAGGGCTATTTTGGGACTGACCTCGTCATTTTGAACCATGGCCAGATGACGAGGACGACACCTGAACTGGCACCCCCCTCTCCACACCACACTAGCGGGAGGACGTTTGGCCTGACAGATTTAACGTGCAAGGGACCCCCTTACACGACGGTTCTTCGGTGGAATCGAGCCTCGATCCTGAAACATTTCGGTTCCGTAGCCGAGACCTTACCACCAGGCCAACGCGGCTCCGGAGAGAGAGAGACAGAGTCATTTCTTTATGTTTTTACCCATACTCTAATAAAAGTTCTTGTGTCGATGTCAAACAATAATAACAAAAGAACTTATTGGAATGCGGTTTATAGTGATTTATTTTGGCGATAAATCGAATTGGTGCTGTCAGTACACAAGTATCTGAAAACCGAATGCGTATTTTGGACACCTGTTTCCACATCGATTAAAACCAAAATTCGACACTGAAATCCCATTGAAGTGGAGAATCATGAGCTAAAATTTTTTTCAAATTCTCTAATAAATGTATCACGCCAGAGAATGCTTTACATGGTACTGGTGTACAATAGTTATAAAATTTCAACTTTATGCATCAGTTTATCATTTTTCTTAAGTCTATGTGTCATTCTAGGTCAGTTATTTGGTGATTAATCCCTGGCATGCGATAATATTATCAGAAGTCAAATTTATGTTTTAGACACTTTTTCTCAGTCAATTGAAACAAAAATTTAACATAAAATTGCACATGAAATAAAAAAAACCATGTAAAAAATTTGATAAATTTAAGTCATTACGTTTTTGAGATATCACTTTTACATGTTTCTGAAAGTAGAGACTGAGAGACAATCAACCCGTTTTTGGTTTTTTTACTCCAAATTAGATATGTGTCTTCACTATGTGCTCCGAATCTTATATATCTAGCTCTTTTCGTAATGTAGTTACCGTGTTAATTTATATTCAAAAAATCTGGATGATGGACTTCTACAAAATGGAGTTTACTCGAACTTCGATAGAAATCTGTAAATTTGATGTAAAGACGGTATACCATATTACAACATCTAATTCAGAGCGTTTTTAAGTTATCTTTGTCATAGACAGACGGATGGACATTTTCTAAAAATGTGTTTATCCAACTGAGGAAGGTCTAAATCGTGGATATTCGTCAACCCTTAACTGGATTTTTCACAAAAGTTGTTAGGCGTCTGTATTATAGATGTAAAATCAGAGTACCGAATTTTATTCATCTAATTCTCTTTGTTTTGCATCTATCTTAATTTATATTTAGATAGCCGGACAGAGCAGTTCCTTCTGAATGTATTTAATGAAAATGTAATAGAAATTCTACAAATTCAGGGCAACTGCCATACGCCAATTTTTATTTATATAATTCAAAGTGCTGTGAATTATCGTCTTTATAAACGCATAGATAGCCAGGCATAGTTCCAAAACTGCGATTTTTAGACACGAATGGATGAAACATGGGATAAAAATCTCTAGGGTTCGTATTTTATATTACCGCTGACTTCTTATTGCAATTGCGATTGTTGTTTCTTGTGGCATTTGTCATAGACAAGCCCACTGACGACGTCAGCTGTTTTAAGCTGAGAAAGTGTCTCTTTTTTCAGTAGCGCCATCTATGGCCAAGAATACGCAGCTACTCATGCGTCACATTCGCTTGCACAACCCTATTTACACACCTCATAGATAGGGTACGGATGAAGAACTACCATGTCGGAAACGGGACTCAAAACCAGGGGTGCCTAGATCACGGGGAAGGTGCTTTACCCCTATACCAGGAGATCCGTCTTATTGCAGTTTTTTTTATGAGTTACTTTATAATTTAGAAATTACTGTAGAACATCAAAAACTGGAAAAATTCTTAGAATATAAACCATTGTTTGGGAAATCGGAAAAGAAAAAAAAAAATTCAATAAATCTCGAGAAAACTGAAACGATTTCCAAACAAACTGTTGTTAAAGAGAATTCAAGACCTTTTCCTTAAGTTTAAATCTAGATATGACTTTTAGAGAAAGATACAGGTAAACTCAACAACCCGACGATTTTTCATTTTTTATCATTGTTTTCCGTAATGTATGAAACATTTATTCAAATTTTTCACTGCATTTCCATTTTTTATCTGTACTTCCTGCAAGAAAAGCCTTTCGTTTATTATTTCTTGCTCATAATTTTTTTTTGTAACACTTTAACTTTTTTTTTTCTTTTTTGAGCTGCGGCTGTTGCATTTGTTATAAAATCCGAAAACTATTGCAACTATAGAGTTGAAATTTTAGCTCTCTTCTGTAAATGTGCAACGAAGATTTAATAATATGTCACAAATAAATGATTGGTAAGATTCTGCTACAAATCGCTTTTTTGCTCTCTGGTGTACAGACTTTATGAAGAGAACGTACTGTAACCTTCAAAAAACAATCGATTTCAATACATTTTCACAATTCAGACCTCCCTGAATTCGAAAAGTATAAGTATATCAGCCTCTAACTTAAATATATCAGTCTCTTAGTAAATACGATAGTAAAAAATGATTTTAGATAAAATTCTATCTTTCTGTTAGCATTGTAACGTCTTGATCTGGTCCGATCAAATAAAGGGTAGCGTTTTAATCAAATTACTTTATTTACAGCTTTAATTTACAGAAAAAATACTATTTATCATCTAGGTTAAATGAAAAGTCCATGTGGAACACCTCAAGAATAGTTCCTCGAAATATTTCAGAGAAATTCACGAGAACAGCTAACCGGCCATAAAAATTTCACGCTGGTACCGGGGTTAGCTCCAGGAATCCACCGAATTCTTCGGGAGGAATCATCTCTCGAACGCTCGGCTTTCACCGATGTCTCCTATCGGCCTCTTCACTAAAAAAAAGCCTCATCGTCTCTTCTCTTTTCTCTCTCCAAAAACCTCGCCTGTTCTCTCTTCCTTCGAACTCCACCTCTTATCCACATTGGAGCATTTAGGCTGCCGATTCTGCAATCTTCGTTCAGCAAAAACTTCATTGATCTACAGTTGACCGCAGGAATGTTCGTGGTCCACAATGCAGGTTACACATCTGTGTCGTAGACACGATTAGTGCACGGGTGGTCCTTTATCTGGACTCACTCTAAAGGGCCAGATGCCCGTTCTTAGAAGGAGGGTCCTCCACCTGTCCATCTATACGCAATTACACTGCCATAAAACGTCGCCATTGAGGAGACCAGTCTGGAAATGGCAATTATGGAGCGTGTGAAAAAGAAACCACAATGGTCAGGCCGGGGAGAAGCTGAATCATTACGAAATTTTATGCTAATAAAATTCATTTTCGCTGGTGTCCTGGCATAAGGGTAGCGTGTATTCTCCGTGATCTGGGCGTCCCGGGTTAGAGTCCAGGTTCTGACATGGTTGGTCTTAAACAACTACTAAGAAATTCATTTTTTAATTTATGTTTATTTTTATAATAAAAGCAGCTCAAGGGTTCAACATTATGCTGAGGGCGAATGTTTGACCACTATGTCAAGTTTTCAAAAAATGAATTAAAAGTTTTAAAATCGAAATATTTGGTCTTTTAAAATGCGTAATAAGTACAAAACTACGCAGAGTTAAGATTAGTATTTTTCCAATAGAATTGTAAATTTACATATAAAGAAAATATTTTTAAAAAAATGCACAAAATTTATTTAAAGGTATAATATTCTTCCGTACCGCGAAAAATAAAAGACAGATTAGTCGGACAGCTTTTAATATCATATGATGTCATGGGATTACATTCCATTAGAATGGTTCATATACTCATTAAATAGAAAGATGTAAAGCTACAAAAATAATATGGCTTTAAGATCTGCTATAAGTTGATTCTTAGAAATGTTTTTTCGAAGCAATAATGAAAATTAAATTACGCATAAGAAATTTCATTGAAAGCAAACACAATCAATATTTCCAATGAGCCCAATTATAATTCATTGAGGCCAATTTTAACCTCCAAAGGCTGCTAGTTTAAAATAAAGGACTGAATTCTTAGCCCAAACTATTATCAATTTCATTAACGTTTTCTTTTTATATGAGAGCTCCTAGTCCTTAAACATAACATTAATGGTCACTTGCCTCTCATCATAAGGCATGTCTATGTACAATCCGAGTGAGGAACACACACCTTCGCCGGCGTCCTGGCACAGGGGTAGCGTGTCTTCCCCGTGATCTGGGCGTCCTGTTTCGGGCATGGTTGTTACTCTGTGTTCTGTCTGTGAGGCGTGTGACTGTGTCCTCCTGTAAAAAGGGGGTCTGTAAGCGAATGTGTGTGTCATCTTCATTTGAGCTAGAAGTCAGACTTCTGCCCTCTGGGTGCTCAGGGGTCTTTACCCTCAGAAGCTACTGCACCCCCTTTCCGTGGGAACTCGGACACGACACCATCATCATCAACACACACCTTCAACACAGAACGAAAGACCGAGTAATGAGGGAAAACTCTCTAATATTATAACTAGTGCCTTAAATAGCTTAGTTTGATAGGCGAAATCTTATTTACAGTGTTAAGTTTCTCGTGGGAATTTCTGAACATGCGATTCTTATTGCAAGGGAAACACAGGGATCTTTTTATAAAACTATTTGTTTAGATCAGCAACTTTTATCAATCACTCCCACCGAAGGATTCGCTGACTAAACATTTTTATAAAGCATTTCTTTTATTAATTTAGTAGATAACGTGGAATCGGTTAGGAAATAAGAGAAGATTTTTAGAATTAAGTTAATATGGGCTTAAATTTATCTAAAAATTAAAAAATTAATTCAGTTTAAATTGATTTTTAAAATATCATTACACACACACACACACACACAAACATATATATATATATATATATATAATGTATCACTGTACACTTTCTTCTAAGGAATAAAATTTGACAGAAGCCCCAGTTACAACTTCTATATCGATTTCGCCAATGTCTATATCATATGAGATTTAAGGATACTTAGACATGCCATCACTGATAACCTACCCGTGGGAATCCCTAAAAAATGTTCTTTCTCTGCGCTTTTTCAATGGGGCAAAATTCAAGTCATAATCCGGAACATTTGATCGGTTTTCTAAAATCATACCCAACATGTATTCATGATTAAATCACTTTTTCTTGCTCAAATTTTGTTTCAAGAACCTACAACCAACGAATTAATCGAATATATGATGCCGTATTTTACTCCTCTGTGTAATTCATGCCAAGGCCTATCGCTGCAGATACATTAGCAAAGATTATGCGTCCCATAAATATCACCGTGTGCAGTAAAGGAAATGGTGCAGTTTATCAGGAGGTTCTATTCAAGATATTTTCTATTTATAGTATCAAGCAGAGTTGTTCTTGAATAAAGCATGAGCATCTGAAGAGCTCCAAAACTGTTTAGAAAATTTTAGTGTAAATAAATTTTATTGGCAATTTGTGATGAAGATGGTAAAACGAGTTCAGGTTTGTATAGTATAATTTTGTATTTTTCATTACAAATAATATTTATTGAATGAGAAAATACTCTTTATATAAGTCGCCTTGATATGGATTTAAGACTGAAGATATTTGTATTACTCGTTTAATTGACAATTAAAGTTTAAGTAATTATCTGAGAGTAATTTGACCAGTATTATTAATATAACCGTTTGGCGTCCGCAACCTTTGCTTAAAATCGTACCAAATCAGCAGGAGTTATCTCTGGTGAGAATCAACAATGATGTTGAAATTTTTTAGAATTTTAAAGATTTTATTGTTTTTTCGCTTTTGGGAGTTAGTTTGAGCTTTGTTTTTTGGCGTTGCCATTACATCGATGATGTTATAGAGTTTGATGAATGTTCACATACACCGCTAGAGGGCTTACAAGTGAGAGACGGGGCAATATGCTTATACAACAATCTCCATGAAACTTTTTCACATATTCTCTAATAAATGCACTTATGTATTATTAACTATTTGTGAACAATAGTTACAGGAGAGCGATCTTTATCGATTAATTAATGGGATATTAGACGCTTAAATAATACCTTATGTATATTTTAAGCGTCTTTTATCCCCACTCGATTAGGACCAAATTTTGGCACAAAACTATAAATGCAGTCACAAAATCACATACCAAATTTTATATATTTAAATCGTTGCGTTTTTGAATTATCGCGCTTTAATGTTTCTGAAAGTACAGACTGACAGACGATCACCTCTCGAAGGATTTCCAATATAACTATTTTGTATATGAAGAGTGTCATATACAGAGAATGAAATCCGAAGTCGACGAAAGCACCTCCTATCGATGGGGGGGGGGGGGATAAGACAGTGATCAAACTAAAGAAGGAAAAGGCTTAAAAGGTTTGATTGACAAGCAGAATAACACACAACAAGAAAAGAATTCCTAGTCCCCAGGAAATAATGTAGTCTGCGGAATATAACATTTTCAGAAGGGCAACCGACCCACCAAACTGCCCCCAATAAAACTTTCCCTTACTCTTTGAAGAGGTCTTTCGAAAACAGACACTGTCTTTGTTCATCACGAGAGGGGTGTGATGAACCACCAAAACTTGTTTGGAAAGGATACTCTTTGAGTTGCACAGAAAATCAAACTGAGGACCGCGTGAATGTTAAAAGGACTCTTAGAGCATACAACTTATCTCTGATTAATTATTGAAGTATTTCAGTTTTCAGATATTTAATTGCTTTTCATTATTCTGTTAATAATATTAGAGAACCCTGTAATTTAGAAAGTGTAATTGAATAATTTAATATTTATAGTATTTCGTTTGACACAATTTCATTTTTAATAATAACAGTGATTATTAATTTTTCAATCCAGGGGAATCGAGCAAGATCTATGTGACTATGAAAATGTAAGACCCCAAATTCATTCCCGAAAAATGGGCTCAATCCTTTCTCTCAATACTCTTAAAACTAACAGGGATAGTAAAAGTCACAATCAATCAGAAGGTAAGAGGTCTTACCTTCTTCTTCCTTCGCGTATAAGTTGAGTTAAAGGAGCATTTTTTTGGGGGGGATGCAAATTATTTTTCCAATTTTTTGTCTAAAATACTGCATTTACACATTAAAAAAAATTAAATATGCACCGGAAAGAAGTTACCAAAACGGATGTTTCTAATTTGCAACTTTTATTTTATTTGTGATAGAATTTTTTCTAACATTGTTTAAACGGTGCAGTAGAAATTTTGTGAACTTTTAATAAATATTTAAAAATACTTTGAGAAGTCCAAAAAGTTTTTTTGTTTTCATAGAAACCAGTGTTTTTATTCCTTCTTCCGATTGCAGTTGATTTCATAAAAAAAAAAAAAACCGCAATAGCTAACGGAAAAATAACGATTTATTTTCTACACAGGATAACATTAAGTTTGAAAATTGTAGTTGGCATGTATACGGCCCCCCCCCTAAACTTGTATACTAGATTTCATCCTTCTAACTAAAAAATTGGGATTTTCATGATTTAAAAAAAAAATTTTTAGATATAAATGTTGTAGTGATGCATTTATTAAGAAAGTGCTCGATTTACCTTCACCGGCTATATTATCTCTAAACCAGCGGCAGTGGTCTTTCCAAAACTTTCCCGCATACTCTCCAATAAATATGCCGTGCCAGAAAACATCTTACATGGTATTGGCGTTCAATAGTTGCGGAATATTAGCTTTTAACCAGAATTTAGCAATTTTACTGAGCTTATCGTGTCATCATTAGTCAGTTATTTGGTGATTAATCCCTGGCATGTGTTAGTATCATCCAAAAATCTAATTTTAGACACATTTTTCTCAATCGACTAAAACAAAAAATTAAAATAAAGTTGCATATGTAATCACAAAATCCCATACAAAATTTGATATATTTAGATCAGTACTGGATTATCATGCTTACATGATTAAAAAAGTACAAATCGATAGACAGTGAGCCCGTAGTTGGATTTAGCTCAAAATTTGCAGGTATTTACATCATAAATTTTAAATCTGTGTACCAGTTTTTATCAATCTAGCGCTCTTTGTTTTGTAATTATCCTGTTAATTTATATTCTGATAGATGGACTTCCTCAGAACCTATTTTACACAAAATTTAATAGAAATCTGCAAATTCGGTGTTAAGTCAGTATATCGAATTTCAACCGTCTAGCTCAAAACATTTTAGAGTTATCTTTGTCACAGACGGAAGGTAGACAGACGGACAGTCTCTAAAAAAATATTTTTCGAACTGATGAAGCTCTGAAACGTACAGATTTGTGAAAATATGAATTTAAATTTTTTGATTATTACTATACTTTCTCTATCTTACGTGTTCGAGAAAGTAAAAAATGATGTTCAAAGCGATTTTAAATCTGAAAATGAAAATAAAACTTTTTTAAAAACCTAAAAATAATAGTATGAATTTAGTTTAGTTATATTAACGTCCCGTTCTAAAGCAGCACTTGGGCTATTTTGGGACGGACCTCATCATTTTGAACCACAGTCAGATGACAAGGACGACACCTGAACTGGCACCCTTTCTCCTCAGCACACCAGCGGGAGGACGTTTTGCCTGACAGATTTAACGTGCAAGAGACCCCCCTAACACGACGGTTCTTCGGTAGAATCGAGTCTCGAACCTGGGAACCTCCGGTTTCCGAAGCCTTACCATCAATTCACCGCGGTCCATAGATAGTATGAATAACCACGTATTGTTCATTATTTTACTTTCTTATACACAAAATATACAAAGAGAAAGCATTGTAATCGTCAAAAAATTTGAACTTAGGTTTTGATGAATCTCCTTGTTTCATACATAATTGAGTCCTTAAAATCACTCTTTCGTCTGTCTATCTGCGAATGCGAGAATTACAAAAAACATTTTAGCTAGTTTGATGACATTTGGTATGTAATCTTTACTTCAAGTTTGTAGATTTCTATCAATTTTTTAAATAAAATCCATATCGATGAAGTCTAATCTGTCTTCTGCCCAAATATTAATACGACAACTGCAAAATGAAGAGAGCTAAATTGATAAAATTTGGTACACCAAACATCTAAATTTATCTATAAATAATCGATACCTATTGTTGACAAGTGCCATGCAAAGCATTCGCAACTTTAATCAAGGTCCACAATTATATGTGAGGGGAGGGCAGATACCACTTTTATTAGAGAGTGTGCGAAAATATTTTCCACACCCACTTGTTTCAGCAAATTATGTTAGAAAAACAGTAATAATGCTTATAAATAATTTACAAAATTTTTCATTGTAGTAAATTAGAAACTTAACTTTAAAACTAACTTACTAGACTAATAATTTACTTTACTTATTTAATTAATAATATTATTCAAATAAAATAACTTCTACCAATTGATTTAAAATAAAAGAAATTACAAAAATCCGGATCATCGTTGCATGATAATTTTTCATATGTTTGTATACTTAAAAAAAATGTACTCATGATTATGACATTGATAATTTGCACACAAAAAATAATGCATTCAATATTGACTTACTGGATATTATTTTTATGTCATACTAACCGCATTTGGCGATCAGCCAAAATTAATGCTTGCTAAAATTTTAACTTAAATATTTTATGTAATTAGGTCTCTTGATATTTTCCTGCTGCAAAATATTTTTAAATATCAAATTTTAATAGTTACATAGCCCATGCTATTCAGAATTCTTACGATATAGTTCATTGGACTATGCAGCTCTCTTATTTTTTAACAATTCCTGTAAAATTTGATCTCGAAATCAAATTTTACGGGAATTGTTAAAAAATAGTAGAAATGATTGAATGATTGAACAATTTCGAAGTAGAAATGATTAAACTGCAATAAATATAATAGCTTTTTTGCTGAATCCAGACAAGTCTTTTTAAAAATATATATATATGTTACCTTTAAAGTATATAATGCAGTTATTTAATAGAATACCTTGTTATTCCATGAAATAACTGATCGTGTCCGTTAAAATGTGTAATATGTTATTAATTTGACACTTTAACTAGTTATTTCATAGAATACCTAGGTATTCTATAAATTAAATAATGAGAGACAGTTAAAGTGTAAAATAAACAATTTATCTAAAATGAAATAACTAGGTATTCCATAAATAAACTAATGATAGACAATTAAAATGAAAAGGAAGCAATTTATCTAATTTATGCAGCGTATAAATGGTATTTATGGAAACGTACCATAAAATCATTTGTTACAACAAGGATTACTAAAATGACACTTGGAATTACCAAGAACATTATTTCTAAAACAAAAACATTTTTCGTTGACACACTGGGTTTTACACGAACATTTTTTAAATCCCTGACCAGTACCTAAACTTTGAGCTGTAGCAACCGACCGGAGCAATATTTCTACATCCGGTACTTCTTCGATTTTAATTAATTTTTGTTCGCCGACCCTGAACTGGGATAGGGAATATAATTGTTTTATGCTGCCGTTTCTTGTGCAAAATTGGAAAAATGCTTCTTCGGTTATTTTTATGACTAGCCGCCTTTGACGACCAGCTGGTTCGCCATGTGTAAAGCGTTCTAAAATTTTCAATTAAATCACATATTCATTAGTCTTGAAGTAATTCCGGGCATTGATTGACCTGAAATTAATATTTTCTTTAAGATGATGGACGGAAAGTTCTAAAAGTACACCTTTTCCTAATAATATTCTTTAATTTTATAAATCAGTCAGTTTTAAACATAGGTTATGCTTCCAAAATATTAAAAAAAATTTCGATGATGTTGCCAAAATATTAAATGTGTTTTTTAAAGAAAGCGAGAAAGGGAAAAAAAGTATTAAATTACTGATACAGATATTGCAAACGATTACATAAATATGCCATTAAGTCGGGGTTCCAATGCATATCCTGTCTACATTCAATCAGGTTTACCGTAAACAAAGAAGATTTATTGAGTTAATGATACAGGTATTGCAAATGATTATAGAAACCTTTGCTTTGCATTTATTTTTTAAAGAAAATATCACATTTTATATTTCTTTTATTTCCAGTCATGTGCTGAAAGTTGCATTGCGATGAGAATTTTTTTTTATTTGAACTTCCGGTATTCTTTTTTATATATCTAGTCACGTGCTAAAAAAGCATGGTTAAAATATTTCTTTAAAATTTCGTTAAAAATAGAAGTTTAAGTTATACATTAAAACACTGGTACCATTAGAAGGCCAATTTTTTAATCTTTAAATTGATGTAAAAATCATGCTTATGCGATCATATTTTAGGAAGTTATATTGGAAAAACGTCGAAATTTCGCTTACATTTTAATTGATTCAAATTCTAATTAAAAATTCGAAAAAAGGGTTCCGAGGTGCACATTCCCGACCTCCAAGGTATACATGTACCAAATTTGGTAGCTGTAGGTCCAACGGTCTGGCCTGTAGAGCGCCAACACACACACACGCACACACACACAATCACACACACATTGAGCTTTATTATAAGTATAGATGATAGCTAAAATAGATTGTTTATATATTGGTGTTATATATTGTTAAACGAAACGTAAATGCGCCTTATACTAAAAAATGAGATATATGATACAGATTATTTTACACTTTAACGGGCTGCAGATCGTTATTCTATGAAATAACTAGTTAAAGTGTCAAATGAATAACATATTACTCACTTTAAAGGACACGATCAGTTATTCCATGGAATAACTAGGTATTTTATAAAATAACGGATTTCATACTTTAACGGTAACATACATATATATTAGTACAAAAAACGAAACGTTCAGAATAGATATCTAATGTGTGCTGCAAAATTCTTATAATTCCTTCAATAACTCAAAGAATTATTCAAAAAAAAAAAAAATTTTATTCATCATAAAAATTTTTAATATTTTTTTTTACTTCGGTCATCGAATGGATTTCTAAAAAAATTATGAAGTCTAAATTTTGCATAATTCTTCGTTTTTATGAATCTTGTCCAGTAAAATAATTTTTGATTTTCAAAAGTTTCAATCTTCTGCAATCAAATTTAACCGAGTTATAAAACTTTGAACATCTTTATCTTAGGATAATCAACATTTTCATTATTTTAGACAATCAGTCTTGGCGAAGATCCAAATGCTGATTACCGTATTATTTTCAGGACGGTCGATACAGAAGTCTAAAATCGCGGGTTTTTTTAAATAAAGATATTTAAACTTTAAAAACTCAATCAGTTTTTATTGAAAAAGTGTGAAACTTTTCTTTCCTACTTAAATATTAATATCTCAAGTATATTTTACTAAATATTGCATAGACCGAGGGTCTATATAAAAATTTAAAATTTGCAATTCATCAGAATATTTACTAACTCAAACTAAATAAAATATATCAAACTATATAATATCAATAAAACATTTTTTATTAAATATATCAGCCTTTTATTAAACATTATGGAAATTAGGCTGATTAAAATGGATATCTTGTATACATTAAATCATTTTTAACTTTAATAAAACTGAATTAATAATATATATTTTTTAAAGGTGAAGGAAAACTTTTTATGACATTAATTTTTAAAATATCATGTTTCATATTTATCTCATTTTACACAGACGTGTGCTTAGGTTACACTTCTCTAGGTTTAATTTACGGTGAAAGATAAATTAATCTTTTAATGTGAACTTTTTTTTGTGAATGCTACAAGTTAATAAAAATTAAATGTTTCTCTGTCTTCTTAATTTCTTTATGAAGTTAAAAAAATTTTTCATGCTGTGTAAAACATATTGTTGAAAGAAATTCTTTAACTTTTAAAATTGATTAAAAACTGAAATTTAATTTATACGTTAAAATATTGTATCGTTAAAAGGATAATTTCTTGAACATTATGATGATTTAAAAAAAACAACAACAACAACTTTGTCTTGTAATATTTTTGGTAATTTTCTTGGGAAGATGCAAAAAATTGTTTCTTTGTGAATTAAATTGATTTATCCTGTAAAATGTCAACATATATAACACACAGATACAAAAAAAAAAAAGATTCATCCTTATTAGAAGATTATATTTTGCAATTATTGAAGTAAAAAATTAAATTCCAAATATTTTTTTTTTTTTTTTTTTTGCAAAACGCATGATACTATTATCTACAAGAACAAACTCTATCAAATTTGATTTATTTAAGTCCGCAGGCTGTGATATTCAGCGACAAGGGTTATAAAGTTAAAATCTGCGTAATTTCCATATTTTATAATAAATAATGAAAACAATTTATATTTCATTACAGCTATGAAAAATATTATTGTAAATCAGAATAAAAAAATTATTTAATTATATAATGGAGAAAAAAATCCTTTTTTTTTTAAATATAAATTTAGTTAGATTTATTTTAGTTACCTTCCATCTGTTTTGCAGTTTCTGCATGAATTTGTCTAATGCATTTATATCTCAGAATCTTAACATAGGACATTTGCATGAATATCTAGTTGTACGTTGTCTTACGAAGTATAACAACTTGGCAATCTTATTCCTCATGCGTTGTTATTCTAGCATTAATTGACATTTATTGTATGAGCATATGCAACAGTAAGTTAGTTGAATTGAAACGTTCTAATCAAACATTAAAAAATATCAAATTCAGTCAATCAACAAAACTGATTTATTTTCCAATATATATTATATTTTAAATGGCATTGTTTATACATTCTCTATGAAAAATATATGGAGTAAAACCAGAACGAAAAATACTTTAAGATATAACCGAAAATTATTAGCACATTAATAAGACTATCATTCCTTTTTAAAACTGAAGAAAATACACGATAAAAAAAATCTGATGACAATAAAAGCATTTTGTATTTCATTGCAATAATGAAAAATAATATTGAAAATTACACAAGAAAATATTTTAAAAATATGATCAAAATTACAGAAAAAATCATACGTTGATTAAACTGATTTCATTTAAAAGTTAATTTAATTTTTTGAGATTTAAAATATTGCAGAACTTTTTTTGTGTAGTAATATTTTTCGAAATTATCACCAGCAAACACCAAAAATTCGCTTACTTTTTGATTAGAAATATTAAAAAAAAAATCACTATTAGTTGCACATTCATGTTTTTCAAAGTATATAGGTACCAAATTTGGTTGCTCGGATTCAACAGTTTGTCCTGTAAAATGTCAATAGATACTTGTTTTCTTTTATTAGTAACTAGCCGCCGTTGGCGACCAGCTGGTTCGCTATGAGTAAAGCGTACTAAAATTTTCAATTAAATCACATATTCATTAGCCTGAAGTAATTGCGGGCATTGATTGACCTGAAATTAATATTTTCTTTAAGATGATGGAGGGAAAATTCTAAAAGAACACGTTTCCCTAATAACACTCTTTAATTTTATAAATCAGTCAGTTTTAACCATCGGTTATGCTTCCAAAATATTTTAAAAAATTTTTTCGATGATGTTGCCAAAATATTAAATATGTTTTTTTAAAGAAAGCGAGAAAGGGAAAAAAAGTATTGAATTACTGATACAGATATTGCAAACGATTACATAAATATGCCATTAAGTCGGGACTTCAATGCATATCCAGTCTCAATCAGGTTTACTGTAAATAAAGATGATTTATGGAATAAATTATTTAGACATTGCAAACGATTAAAGAAACCTTTACTTTGCATTTATTTTTTTGGAAAATATCACATTTTATATTTCTTTTATTTTATCCAGTCACGTGCTGAAAGTTGTATTGCTTTAGATTTATTTGCGATGATAATTTTTTTTTATTTGAACTTCCGGCATTCTTTTATTTTATCCAGTCACGTGCTAAAAACATGGTTAAAATATTTCTTTCAAAATTCGTTAAAAATAAAAGCTTACGTTATAAACTTAAAAAAACTGATACCGTTAGAAAGCTAATTTTTTTAATCTTTAAATTGATATAAAAATCATGTATGTGCAATAATATTTTCGGAAGTTATAGCGGAAAAACGTCGAAATTTTGCTTAAACTTCAATTAATTCAAATTCTAATAAAAAAATTCGAAAAAAGGGCTCCGAGGTGCACATTCCGGACCTCCAAGGTATACATGTACCAAATTTGGTAGCTGTAGGTCCAACGGTTTGGCCTGTAGAGCGCCAACACACACACACACACACACACATTGAGCTTTATTATAAATATAGAAGTTACAGATACCACTCATGAAATGCCATACCGAAATATTACCTTAATGTGAATTTTATAGAACTTGAATAAGAGCTCTGCTTGGTACATCTAAATTAATTTTAATTCTGAAATGTATTGAGTCGAATTTCCGACTAGGCAGCTGCCTAGAACCGCTAGGCTGAAAGGGAATCGACTAAAAAGTTCTATTTTTCTTATTGTCAAATAAGTAAAACTACAAATTCAATCAATTATAAAACATTTGAATTATTTTAAGTTTTCCAGTATAATTGATTTTTTTTTTTGTTTCATTATGTTTTCCACTCTAGAATATTTATATATATTAATCATCTGCTTCAATAACATTGTGTACAAATATGAATATCAGGCTGTCTGTAATCATAATAGATAAAAACATTTTCACAAAGTTCATAAAATAAAAAGAGATTAACCTAAAGTAAATCATTAAAATGTGAAAATGTGAAATTAAATTGCTCAGTCAAAGAATCAAAATTGTAGCCTCATAATATGCAATACTTAGGGCCGAAATTAAAACATTTTCGTACACCATTTCACAGTTTCTTTTTTGATATGAGTCTTTTACTTATAAAACGGATCCATTTGTACAGCTGAACGGAAATTGAACTAAATCGAATGTTCTTTTCTTTTTTCTTTGTTTTCAAAAGAAATTACGATTTCACTGTTTTTTTATTCAAATTCATGTTAAAAAAAATAATAATTTAGTCTAATTAAAACTATTTTATCAAAAATCTGTTTTTTCAAAAAATATAAAATCTACTTTTTGTGAAGACAGTTAAAATTTCTTTTTAAAAAATGTATCAATACAAAAGTAATCAAAAGTAATTCATTCTAAAATTTCATATTTTTAACGCTATTACTGTCCCATTTCTGCATATCGATAAATATTGTGGTGGTGTTTTTTTTAATAGTTGACATTTCATTATGTGTAATTGTGTTATTTTAAAATATGCAACAATAAGTAATTGGAAAATAAAGTAACAATTACTTGTTGCGCCAATATCTGTACGAGAACTAAAATAAAACGCTCAGATTCGCATCGAAGTGGTTTTATCCATCCAAAATAGGGTAGAGGAAGTAACCTGGAAAAAGAGGAAAGATTCGTGTTCCAAGATCAGTTTCTTTTAACATCTGGCGCCATCTATTGGCTAATATGGATGATTGAAATGAAAACTAGTCAGTCGAGTGGTCGAAAATTATGTTTATCTTAAGAGTTAGAAAATTAACCTTGAGTAATGTTCTTCACTCTATCATTAGAAAGAGTTAACTTTGTACTTTTAAAAAGGTTAGCGGATGCGAGTTGTTTATTTATATCGATTATTTGAAAAAATGAGATTCATTTTATAATTAGCTTGTTATCTTCAGTACATTGAGGCCATTAATATGCATGCGTCAATCTCATCTTTTAACGCACAGTTGCTCAATTTGTGGTATATGCATTAGGAGTATGGAAATGTAACAGTTCTAATATGAAAAACATAAAACATATGGTATTAAAATTAAAACACACCCATAAAACATATGGTATTAAAATTAAAACACGCACACAAAATATGTGGTATTTTTTAAAAAAGTAGCAGAACTTATTTATCCAAATTCGGATTATAATTGAAAGTTATTTACATTAAAAAGAATTTTAGCATTTGTGAACAATATGTAGGTGTGAAGAGGGGGATTTTCAACTTTCACTCAGACTAATTATTCAGCAGCGTAGAGTTGCTAGATTAACCCTTCTTTGAATGTTTTTTTTTGTGTGTGTGTGTGAAATAAATCAACGTAATATAATTCATGCTCTCAATTAAAGGAAAAATGCTTAAAAACTCCTGGTATACATATAATATAACATAATTTCATACATATAGTAGTAAAAAAATATCGCAAGTATGCTTAACGCAGCTTTATATACAAGAATATTTATACCTTCGTTTGAATTCAATTTTATAAAACTCGGTTTAAGAAGATGTTCAAGGATCACACTGAAAATATTTTCAACTGAACAGTTTATTATCCCGATAAATAATTTTGGTTTTTATTATTAAAGTTATTTTTCATTAAAATGAAATTATTTCAGTGGTGCTATCATTCTTTAAGACATGGAATTAATTAGGGTTGAATAAATAAATAGGCAAATGCTTTGAGGCACACAATTGTGTTGAATCCCGCGGCCCACAAAGTTTTTTCTGTGGATTTTTCCCCCCTTCTTTGTTTAACTTTTTTTTCGCGAAATTTAACTTACAAGAGGTGTTTATTTAAACTTTTAAAATAAAAACTAGTGTCATTTATACTAAAATCTCTGAAAATAATAATAATGATAACTTTCCTAGTTAATAACTTGCAGCCAATTTTATATTATATTATTTCATAATTTCATTAAAATAACTACTTTTCGAAACAAAAAATGTTTGTGATTTACAATTAAATAGCATTTAAGTTGCGCTAAAAAAGTGTTGTCATTTTTTGTTATTACATAAAGATTTTTTTTCTTTACTATTTTGTTTGAAATATACTTTTATATTATAAACGCGAATTTTTCTAAAGGCGAATACCGATACACACTTTCTTGAAAATGACTAAAAATTAAAAGTTTTTTTAGTTACACAAAATTTACGAATTAATATTACTTGCATAAAGATTAAAATTATAAACAAATATCTGATCTTGGATGTTGGAGAAGCGAAAGGAGGTCTGAACTTGCATTGCTTACTCAATGTTACTTAATTAAGTTATATATATATATAAAATCCTATTATTTTTAGAAGAACCAAATGTTGAATATTTGCTCAAAATTTCTGTTAAAATTAAAATCAAGCTTTACATGTTCGACCCTAAGAAGTGTATTTAGTAGCATTTCTTCTTCTTCTTTTTCTTTTCTTTCTTTTTTTTCTTCTTTTGAATAACAGTGTCACCATAGCTTATTAAAAATTTATCAGCTTAGTAAATGAGATAATTCTAATCAAAAACTCACTTGAATGAGAAGAAACAAACAAAGCATGAATTTACATTATGGTTTAATGAGTAAGTTATCTGAGTGTTAAAGACGAATAGTCTGAATTAAATAGTAGTAAAAACATGACATTTACAAAAGCTGCTCCACTGTCTGATCACTTAAAAAAATTGAAATCTTGAAAAATAAATAATTTTTTAATCAAATTCTTGAATACTGGTTCAAAAAATATTATCAAATCCATATTAGTTTACAATGCATTTCCTGTAAATCTACAAATAAATATTAAAATAATTTTTATTATCATGAAGTTGTGTTATTTTCTTATTAAATTTGTCTTTCAGAGATTAGCAATTGTTTCGATGCCTTAAACGGAAAGCTTAGTTATTAGTTCTCTTAGCATTTTTAGTTGTAAAATATATTATAGATTTAAAATGTTTCCTATTTATACTAATAACAAAGATGAATGTGAATGTGTGTGCTAGCACTCTACAGGCCAGACCATTTAACTTACAGCTATCATACTTAGTACTACGACGTTCCCCTGTCCAGTTACTAGAAGCGGCCTTTCCAGACAGCTGTCATATCTGTTAACGCCTTCCATTGTCGAATGCCCTCCAGATGCCGGTTGGGTGACCTTTCTTATCGCAGAGTGAGGATTGCCTTTGGTCATTAGTAATTCAGCTGAAGACCATAAGCGGAGCTCATTGTGGATTAAAAACCTGTCGCATCTTCAAAGGAAAGGAGTGTCAAATATCTGAATGTCGGGTGGTACCTTTGTGAAGGTACGGTTTACCACTATTTAATGGAATGTATGGAGATCTCAGAGTTAAGGAAGGACCTGAAGATTGTCAATAATGATTTAAGTACTAATGATACCAGATCATCTCAAAACCCTGAAGAATATGATGTTAAAGATTGATAGTTTCATTCCAACTGTTTGAGAGAGTGCAGATGGGGAGAAAGACAACTATTTACTACCCCGAAAAGAATGTTAGTTTGACTGTTCGGTCAATGTAAAGATTTTACAATACTTATTCAGCAGTCGATTACAACAAATCCTGTCGATACTGCTATGTTCAGTGGTGGCGAGGTGGTCGGCTATATGCAAGAAGAAGAAGGTACCTTTGTGAAGGAATATCATTGACACGTGTTCCAGAGCGGTCAATTGCTAGGAAGCATCACTGATGGTCAGTCTCACGCCACGCTAGAGCCACAATTGAAAGAAATTTTGTTGGGCGATTGGTCTTTGGAGAACTAACATGGACAAATGGAACTGAGGAGACAGAGTTTGGGCAGAGAGATAAAGAGCCGGTCTTACTTTGAGGATACTTTATTTTAATGGATTGTGGAGTGGAGTATTATTTACGCTCCACCCTGGAGTAACTGATCTGACAAACACCTCGTTAACGTATGGGATTTTTTTCTCCGAATTGATGGAGAACTTTTTCCATGAACTCTTTTCACTACAAATCTTCAACCTTTGACTTTTGTGTAAACAGCAAATTTTAACCTACATTGGAACAAATGGTTCTTCTGTATATATATGACTGTAAATAAAATAATTATCTGAAATTATATTCCTTACTTTGATCGGTCAGGATCAAGTCATTACAACACATTGAATTTTGCATTTTAAATTAGTTGGTACTTTCACTTAACTACAGATTAAAAATTCAGTAATTAGATTGGAGAGTCCGAAGTTATAACCATTTCTCCGTCTCGCTAGTTTTAAATTCATTTGAATGATACAGATGCATGTCACCAATGATCTTTTGCTCCCAATCGTTCTTTTCCTCTCAAAATGTTTCAGAAACAATACTTTACTGTACATTATACTGGCGTTTCCCACGCACAACCATTAATGAAATACCTAATTCTCGGATTTTGTTAATTTTTATTCAATCAGCACAGAGCAATTTTATGAACTAAATCATAAAAATTATGTATTTAAAAAAAAAAATTAAGAATTGATTTTTTTAAATGACACAGTATGCTTTCAGTTAAAAAAAATTGGAGATTTTTGATTTTGTAACATATAATCTAACACTTGTCAGAAGATGAAGTTATGCTTAGTAAATTTCTTGTCAATGAAACTTCGGAATTTAAAATTCTGCATTTTGAAAATTATTTACTGTCTAATAGAATACATTATCAAAGTCGGTTATCTGGGTGGGTGCAGTGTATGTTATGCTCTGGGGACAGAGGTTGAGGGGTCCCACTGAGATCAAAAGTTAAAATAGTGTTCTGAACAATTATAGCGTTTACACATATTAAAAGTATGCATTTGTTTCCATGTGGCTGACTGAGCTTCAATTTCGAAGAAATTTCTAGCAATGAAAATGTTGAAGAACGTATTTATACAAAGAAGACCGAATCAGAAAATAATGACGGAAGTGACAATAATAAATACGATCAAAAGAGAGTATAACTGATCCTGGTTTATGGCCAAGTATTATAACTGACAAATTTAGAATGATTTGTGTTAAAGCAGACCTGCACAATGCAATAATGCTAAGGTAGATCATTTTCTACTAAAAAAATATACCCATTTTTGCAAATAGTTAGTTTATTCAAAAACGCAAGACTCCGTGTTTTATTTTTGTTTTATACTTTTTTCCAAAAGAAGAAAAAAACGACCAAATTACAAGATTTTTAGGTGGCTGTAATAACTGGTAAACTGTAATCCAAGATCATAAGGGTTTTACTTGTCATTTTAATTCTTTTATTGCTCGGTAAGAATTACTAAAACGACTAAATTAAGCTCAAATATTGGTAAAAAAATCAAGTTAAACGATTCTGTTTTTCTAATATTCCACTTTGTGGAAATCGCGAATTAAAAGGACAGCCTAATAATTGAAATTTTTTATATTTGATCGAATTATTAAGTAAATGAGACCCTGTGCTAACGGATAATACAAACAAAATAAAAAATTCGAAAAAAAAAGAATTGTAATTGTACATTTAGCACATAGTTAAAAGAACGAATTATTTTTGCATTAGGAAATGAAGTCCGTAACGAAATTAAACATTACATAAAAGGACTAACAAAAACTCTATTGAAAAAATTTACTGAACTTGATTTAGATATAATAAATTGTAGAGGGCAAGCATATGGTAACAGTAGTAACATGAAAAGGAAATATAAAAGAGAGCAATCTACAAAATATTCTCTAAATCCGATGCAGTTTATGTTTACCTATCACATTCCTTTAATTTATTGATTTTCGATGCCGCTTCCTGCAATATATATAGTATAAAAACTTTTTTTTGAGATATTACAACATTTATATCGCTTATTTTCTGCAATGAGAAAAGGATACCAAATTCTTCATAGCATTTAAACTTTACTCTTAAACCATTATGCGATACTCGTTGGGAAGCCAAAATATATTCGGTGAAAGTAGGACATACATGGTTTGAAGGAACTTGTAATGTTTTAGAATAGTTTATTGATGTTTAAATATTGTAAGTAACGGTAGTACAACAGTATCCGAAGCTAAAAGTTTATTAGGTGCAATAAATGTCAGTTTCAATATTTTTCAAAATTAATATTATTAATAAACTATTTCAAGCAGAAATAATTGTTCTTGATTTGGCTTTCAATTTCGTCGATAAAATTAAAATTGAAATCCAAAATTTAAGAACAAACTTTAACTTTCTGTATGCGTGAGTACCACAACAATTCTTTGTTAAATGTATATTTTGAATTCTTTTTTATTTTATTTCTTATGTTCTTTGTTTTCTGGGTGTAGCCGGTTCGTATCCTGGTTCTGGCTTGGCTGTTTCTCCCCTTGTGTATCGTTTGGATCTGTGAGGTGTCTGAAAGAGTCTCCCTGTAAAAAGGGATTATGCAAGTGACTGTATGAATATAATTTTCATATGGGATGGAAGTCAGACCTCTGCCCTCCTGTGCTCAGGAGTCTTTACCCTCAGAAGCGACTGGATCCCTCTTTCCGTTATAATGAGGAATTGCACCATCAGATGTTAAATCTGTACATAAAATATTATTCTCTAGCTGATACCCGACGCATTGTTGCCGCAAAAGAAATAATCTTGGAAGCATTGTTTGGAACTGAAATAGTTATCTTGTTTAAGTAAGAATTATATTTATTTTCTTATCGACAGTGAATATATTCATTAACATTGTACTATATATAAAGGAGAAGCATAAATAATACTTATTCTATTTTTATTAATCTATTCTACAAACAAATATTCATTTTTATATATTAGATTTGTGTATTCTTTTAGAATTGAAAAGCTTGGTGTTCTTTCAGAATGGTAATGAAGGAAACTATTTATTGTATCGCTTGATTCGTTTAACATTCGTTCAATATTCTCAAGTTTAATATTAAAAAATGTGATTAAAATATTTTCTTTTATATATTTACACCATAAATTTTTAATATAGTTGAAAAGACAATTTTTTTGAAAACTAAGATGGTGCAAAACTATTTGTACTATAATATTTTCCGAAGTCACTGCAAAAAACTCTAAAATTTTAAAAATCTAAAATCCATTTGTATGAAAAATAGAACGTGTATTTCATGTAGATAAAATTTATCTATTTAACAAACCCACTTTTCCCCAACCCAATACCATCTGATATTTCAATTCTGGATCCAAAATGCATTCTAATAAATGTTTCTGCTTGATACAACTCCACTCGACGTTTTCTTGAAGTTGTTTTGCTGGTTGTAAATCGAAAAGTTTCCTTTGTTCTTGTTGTGGGAATGAATCGTTTTGGGTGAAGATTAAAGGCCGTTCAACTACTAATTCCTTTAAAAAATAAAACGAATTTTTTACTGCGTATTCCTAGTTTGTTGTTAAAAAGTTGTGGGTTTACTATGTCTTCGCAAACGTCTGTCAGAAGAGCAACTCACGCTGGTAGCTGGTATGTTAGTTCTGGTAAGAGAGCTTCTTAATTTTATGCATTTCAAGTTAACCTGATTATTATATATAAAATCATTGAATGATCGTCATGGCATGATATAAAACGAGTTGTCATGTGTATATTATACGGAAATCTATGAATAAATATATATTTAATGATAGGGGAAATTATTTTTGTTGTTTGTTTACATATGATTTTTTGATCCCGATGTCTAGCACAACGCTGATTTTATTCATTTTTGCTATCTAATTCCTTTTACTGTAATTCTAAATATTGTCATGGTATATACAACGAAGAATTGGAATATAATGCTTAAATATAAAATATCTTAAGCTTTTTTAAAACTTCGATAAATTTTGCATAAATTAAAATTTTTAAAACTAAATTTCATATAAAATTCATATATTTATAGTTTCAGTTTAATCCACCCTATTTTATTTAAGTCTTGTCTTGAAAGGTTTACTCATTTTTAATGTAATATAAGTTTAATAATAATTTTTAACCACCTTATTTTATATACTTTCTTATTTTAATATTCGGTCTTTTATCTTGGTTTATTTGTTGTTTCTATTGAGTGTTCTCTATGCCAAAAAACTGAGTTTGTTTTTAAAAATTATAAATACAATTTTGCAAAGATTGTCTTATTAATACTTATAATAAAGCTCAATGTATATATGTCTGTGTGTTGGCACTCTACAAGCCAAACCTTTGGACCTACAGCTACTTAATTTGGCACATGTATACTTTTGGTGTTGGGAATGTGCACGTCGTAGCGAGTTTTTGGAATTTTTAATTAGAATTTGAATTAATTATAAATTAAGCAAAATTTTGACATGTTCTGCCATGACTTTTAGAATTATTATAGCACAGAACTGATTTTTACATCATATTAAAGATAAAAAATTATCTCTTTAGTGATTTTAATATTTTAATTAACAAATTAAAATTATATTTTTAATGAATTAAAATAATAATTTATCATATTTTCAACTATATAAATAAAATTTAAGCTACATGTAGAAAATTGTTATCTTCTGTCAATATGCGGCCATCAGATTGACATAAATGAAAATAAACTATTGTGATCAAACATTTAAAAATGCAAATTTCATCATGTGTCCATACAAAATGAATTAAACATGAAATGTTTTTCCAGAAGAAAAATGTAAAGAAAAGTTACAATATTATTAATAAATAAATCAGTTTTATTTAAGACAAATATTGCTTAATAACATATCTTCAAAGCCCAATGGCCAGTTTGCAAATCTTTAATAATAGAAATACATTTATTAAAAGGGTTTAAATGAAGTAAATAATTACTTAGTATGTAAATTTAGTGTATAAATGCTTTAATAAATGAAGAATGTTTAGCTTTTATCTAGATACTCTACTCTATGAATCATATTTAATAAAACATTTTTCAGACACTAATATTTAAATAAAAATAGATAAACTTCAATCAAGTAAGTCAGTCTAAAAAAACTGACTGATTTGTGAATATTTGAATATCACTATTCAATAAAAACAGGTAATTTTAAACCACTTTATCAACATTCCAAAAAGGATTAGCATCCTATGTTTCTGAAGACTTACTGGCCTAAAAATGAAAATGTTGATTGTTCTAAACTATTCTATTCAAACTATCATGGTAGATGATAGAAACCTTCATTTATTTATTTGAAAGTTGAAGTGTCTTATAATATAATTACTTGTATGTGTAGTAATATGATTCCTTAGAGCTAAAAGATGTTGAAAATTTAGACTTAATTGTTAAAATTATGTTAATAGACCAAAACAAAATATTGTTATTCACGTCAGTTAAATCCATTTGAAAATAAAAACTAAAAACTGAATTTTCTGATAAATCTGATAAATTTTTGTTGAATAATCTTTAAAATATTACATAAATTATTAAAATTATTCTGTAGTGTGCATAATGATTCTCTTTTTAGTAATTATATATGTTTTTAAAAGCTTGGTTTAAGTAAAAAAATGTTTTTATATCATTTTTCTGTTTAATCATTTCTATATTAACTTAAAGGTGAAATTTTACTGAAGCTGACAGATAATTAGAGACACATATAGTACATTATGTGCTTAAGGCCTTTGTAACTGCATGAGTGAATTATATGACTATAAAAATTTAAACCATAAAAATATTTTAATGAAGTAGCTATTAAAAGAAAGTTACATTAAGTATGTAATTGACAATGATGTTACATAAAATATTTAATTGATATAGTTGTTACATAAAATATTTAAGTGACAATTTTAAAGAGCCTTAAGATTGGTGAACTGGTTGGTCGTCAGAGGTGACTAGTGTTAAATATTAAGGAAGAAAATAATTTCTTTTATCTGTGCTACCTATTGATTTTTGAAAACTTATTACTTCTTTAAAAATTACATTCAAATGCGAATTATTATCAAGTTTGTTTCAGTAAAATTTCAAAAATTCTGTGAATTTTTCTATAAAATAAGTATAAAAAAACAGTTGATTAAACTCGGGATTGCAATAGGCAAGAAGTGATTGCATTTTTCCATAATGCTGGTATTGTGTGAAATTTTCTAAATTATTTTTTATAAATCATAAATAAAGTGAAATAAATTAGAATGGTTATTTTGTATTTCAAAGATTAGTGAAATTAGCTACTTTTTGTCATTTCCTGCCGTAATTTCGTAATATATCCTGGAATTTTTTTTATTGAAGTAGGTTTAAATTTTTAGTGAAAATTTCAATTGTTGAATAATTGTTTTTTTATTCAATATATTTTTTTAATAACCATCAAATGGCCAATTTTTTTATAATATCCAAAGGTTAGGAGATATGGGTGGTGGAGGGACCCTCCCCACACTTTTTATCAGGTTTAAAGTGCAAAAATCTGTTAAATATCCCCACCCCCTTCCCATTAGATTTAAAATTTATTAATTCAAGCCCTATTAAAGTCAAAGCTTTATTCTTTCCTGTATTTATTATTAAGTTTGTTAACCATCTGATTTAAAAATATTTATTAAAAAAATTTTCAGCGAAAGACTTAAGTAACCAACTTGAAAATTGGCTGAATGTTGCAGGAGAGCCTAATCATTGCCCAGCTCGAGCTATTATAGCCCCGTGAGTATTAACTTTGTATTGTTGTCTTTTTTTTAATGGTAGGATTTTCACATATTTACATTAATTGTTATTCTTTATATAGGCATGCAGGTTATCAATATTGTGGTGCTTGTGCTGCTTATGCATATAAACAAGTAGATCCTACGATTGTGTAAGTATGTTTTCTAAGCATAGTATTTGTTGCTTCTTGTAAATGGTGTCATTTGAAATCAGTCCATTGCCTGTGGTTAAACTGAGAAATAATTAGTATTGCTGTGCATGTTCTCTATACTCCCTTTGCAGAATGCAAATATTTATTGTTGTTCCAAATACTTTTTATTTATCAATGATCTATAGAATGCATTTCAATTTAAAGCACTTATATTATTTTCAATGAGAGTATGTTTATCAATAAGTCCCACTTTATCTTTTTTGTTGTTCTTGCTGATGCTAAGAACCTGTAGAGAGGGACTTACTGAATCTTAATTGGAAGTTTCCAAACAAATGAAATAGAATTGTTGATATTATTCAAAATTGTTTCTATAATGAATTATATTATAACCAGAATGAATAATATTAATAATAAAAGGTTGGGAAGGAGAAAGAATTTTAGCTTATTCATCTGTTTGTTTTATAAATCCCATGTCTTGCCAAGGTTGGTTCGTTGGATTTTGCCAAAATTAATTTGTATTATCTTTATTCATGCATGTGTAATTGATTGGTAATGTATAGAAGATGCCATGTGGATTGCTTTCTTCAGAAACAAAGATGGATATGTGTGGTGTATGATTACTAACACCGGATGATGGTGAACTTTTACAGTATGTATATATTAAAAGCCTTTATGTTACAAATAGCTCCATTCCATGTAAAAACATTAATTAGTTATTTTGGGCAGAATATTTCGTGCAATTTTATTTGTCTGTTGGAGTATTCTTAGCATTTATTGGAATTCTTTCATGGTTTTTAACAGAGTTTTTATCTCGAATCAATAAATATGTTATTATGAAATCAAAAGGTAGAAAAAATAAAATTTGAATATAGAAAATAAAATAAATTGAAGTGATTTATTATATAAAATATTTGTTAAATTATTGATAGGACCTTGGTTTTGTAACCAGATTCTTCCAAATACCTTCATATATGAATATAGCACACATTAAGTCTATTATGGTCAAATACTCTTAATTTCATTTGATGTAGAAGTTAGGAAAGGAAGAGTACCAGTTACAATGCCTTAACTTTTTGGTTGCCTCTGAAGGATACAATGCATGCCATATAGAAATCTCATACTTGTTATAAAATGGAAATTAGCATTTTTTTTTTTTTTTAAGCATTTGAAGTTTTGGAATTTGCATAAAAAAAGGGCTTTAAAATTTCCAAAATTCCTTAACTTTATACAAGATAAAAATTTTTTACCTGTATATTTTATGAATTGATATTTGTTAATGTTTAATTCTTTTTGCTTTGTTTTATCGCAATATGATAATTTGATATTAGAAAGAAAGGATAATGCAAAAAAGACTTAATGTAGATTGTTACATGCAGAAAGAAATGGTTAAATTTGAGCTTCAGGCTTAAGTAATTGATATAATTGTTTATTTTACAGTCATATGAAAAATAGGATATAAGAATAATAATACTTATCATTTTTGATTAAAAAATTTGTATTTATGAGGATAAAATTGAGGATGTACTGAATCCAAACTTAAAGAAATTTAATGAAAAAGAATTGTAAGATCATATTTACATTTATATTTAATAGGAGCATGGAACAATGCTTTCACATTTTAAAGCACATGATCTATTGATGATAATATTTGTAGCACAATAAAAATAATTGCTTAAGATATTAAAGAAATCTTGAGTCAATGAACAGTCTTATACAAATATCTTACATTTGAGTGTTGTATTGAATTTATTAAGTTATAAATATTAAAAAAATTATTGTCAAGCAAAATCTCTGAATTTTAAACTCTGCATTTTTTAAAAACTGGCCCTTTTATTATTATTATTATTTTGATTTTTCCAATGAATTATGTTACAGAAAATTATTCTGTTATTTATGGATATTATAGAAAATGAGCAATACTTATACTGATGAAACATAAAAACGAAATTAGTTTAAAGTAGCTAAATTTCAAATTGATTGTTTATCTTCATTGTTAAATTCTCTATTCTTAAAAAAGATAATTTTTCTAAGTTTTTATTATATGATGTATTAACATAAATTAATATTTGACGGTAAGGGCATGAGTATGATTATATGTCATTAAAATTTATGTCAATGATTTATAAATATGAAAAAGTAAATAATAATAATTTCTGGTTAAGCTTTCTTATGGATATTCATGGAATATATTAAAATTAAAAGTATCTATAAAAAAATATGTATCATGATGCAGCATGATGGAATGAAAGACATTTATCTTATTTTTAAAAATTTCTTCTGTTTTAAATCTTTGTTTTATATTGATGTGTGAACCAACTTATTAAGTCAATTAATTATGACTTGCCTGTCTAAAAATTAAGTTTGTTTTATTTTATGAATAATTTTATTAATATTTTTATTGATTTAAAGCCATTTTATTTTTAGGAAACGTGTTTTCATCTTGGGCCCTTCTCACCATGTTCGCTTAAGTGGCTGTGCCTTGTCTCCAGTTCGAACTTATCGCACACCATTTGGAGATTTATCCATCGATGAACAAAGTAATTTAAAATAATCAGATTAAAGGATTTTTGCTTAAAAGTTAATGAAAATTTGTAGAAAAATTCAAAGAAAATATTTCTCTTAGTTTTATATAATTTTTTTTTGTATTAAAATTGTGTAATTTAGTTTTACACTGATGAGCTCAAGATTTTTAAAGCTTTATTTTTCTCTGTGTTTTATTTTGATACCGAGATAGCTGTTATTTTGACATACTATCAAATTTGTATTTGTATTATTTCTCGTTTTCTGAATTTCTGTGTTATAAATGGAATAGTTTTAGTTTTGTGAAAAAAAGCAATAATTAAAAAAATTATATCATTAATTGTGCAATATTTACAAATTCTCAGTTGCTGTACACTAAAGGCTTTGAAGTTATTAAGGCTAAAATAAAACATGATAAACAATTATTTGACTACTTAATATGTGGAGAATTATTAATAATGAATGTATAAGAAAAAAGTTATTAATGGGCTATTAATAACTGTAATAGTAGGTTTCCCTTTTCATTCATAAAAGAAAATATTTTTATCTATCTTAATATTTTGCCTTTGTCAGAAAAGTCTTTGACGATTGTCTTTATCAGAATATTTTTTGTTCTGGAAAGATTGTCTAGATATTTGTTAGTTATCAGATTCCTTAAGAATAAGTTGATAGTTTAAAAATAAAATTGTAATTGAAAATTTAACATTCGGTTTTTGTCATTTTATTTGTATAATTTTTCTTGAAATGTGGTTGTAACTAGTAGAAAAGTATTTTGATATATTTTAAGTGTATATCTGCTTTTTTATTTGCAAACATAACCTTTGATTGCTCTACTAATAATAATTAGTTTTGTTCCCGATTCTTTTACAATAGCATCCAATAATTATTTCCTTATTTTGAATGGGAAAATTAGATTTTCATCTTTTGATCAACAAAAGTTTGTAAAAGAAAATATGAAAATTGCTTATGGCATATCTTTCATTTTGTTTACAAGAATCTTACAGTGAATCTTTATGAATATTCTTGAGATGAGCACCTTTTTAATTTACTAGCATGCTTTTATCTGTTACCTGAAAATTTTAATGATCAAGGAATTTGAGGACAGACATCTTAAATGTATGCTGCATATATTTCAGATTTGTGTTTTGATTTGTTTTATAACTGTGTGAATAGTTATAATTGGAGAATTTGCAAATTATAATTAGTTCAGAACTTTTCAAAAAATAAAAAACTTTCAAAGATTATTTTTACTTAATTGACAACCAAAATGAATTCGTTATTTATTGATGCCTTTAAATAAAACTGAATTGCATCAGTTAAAACTCTATGTTGAAATTTTTTAAACATTAAATTACTGCTTTTTTTTAAATCTTAATTTTCACTAGCACTGTAAATCTACTGTAATTTTATTGCTTTTTAAAATTTAATAACTTATCTTAGATTTTTAATTGAAATTTATAAGTGTTTTCTGCTTTAAAAAAATTAATTTTTTTCTCTAATGAAAACAAATAATTTATATTTTAATTTTTTAAGATTTTATAGTTGTATGAAAAAGTAAATTATTTTTGCTTAATTATTTTGTAGAAAGTTTTTATTGTATGGTTCATATTCAATTCTTTATAATGAAAATATACTTTAATATTTAAAATTTGTTAAGCATATACATATATATAGTTAATTAATAATCATGCATATTTATTTTGTATCCCTTTCATTCGAACATACACATTGGCTAATAATATAAATATTGTAAATATAAAAGATATTTTTTTCACTTTAGGCACCCAAATATAATATCATTTGAATGTTTTAAATTTTTTGAAATGTTCTTATTTATTTTGTTTAAATGTTGTATTTGGAGATTATTGTGGTATTTATTATTTCTTCTATGCTTTAATCAAATCACAAGCACTGAATGCTAAGAATAAAAATAAGGAATTTATATGATTTTTTTAAAAACAGCACTTTGGTTAGAAATATGTGTAATGTTTTATTCATTGATGTATTTCAATTTATTCTTTATCTCTAAATGTTATTCTTTGCATTTTGTAATAAGTAATTTTTCCCCTTTTTTAAAAAATAATTGTAGCTTGTTAGTTATTTTATAAGTATGTGATAAGTTGCCGTTAGCAAATTAATTTTTTTAATATATTTGTTAGAAAATGTTAATCATTTCTGATTGCTTATTTTATATTTTCATTGGAAAATAATTTTTGAATTATAGTTTATGAAGAATTATATACCACTGGCCATTTTGAAGAAATGAGCCTCCTTACTGATGAAGATGAGCATAGCATTGAAATGCATCTTCCATTTATTGCTAAAGTGATGGAAAAGTAATGATTTTCTACATTCATGATGTAAAAATTATTTTTCTTGTCTATTTAGATGTAAATTCAACATTTTATGTAATTGAAAATGCTAAATGTTTTAAGATTTCATTTTAAATAAATTATGAATCAGATTTCCTGAGTTACTTAGTTATAATATGCAATCACTTTGATTTTTCATATTCTAGGAAAATATCTTAAATGCAGGTAGTTGTGTAATTGAAGTAAATCAACATTTAATTAATTTCTGGTTAGCTATTGAAGCATTTGCATTGTATGTACTGAACTGTACTATAAAAAAAATGAAATGAATCTTAGTATATTGCTTAATAGACTGCTTGTAAAATAATAATAATAATTGATTGTTTAAAAAATGCCGTTTCAGGATTTTTCTATAAATTACTGCAAAAATTAAATGAATTGCAGAACTTATCTAATAAGCTACTTTTGATACAGTGATTAATTATTAGAAAAAAATGCAACATTAGAATTTTTCTACAGTGATGAGCATATTTTATAGTTGGTTTGCTTGACAATTGAATTACTTTTCCCATTCAATATATCTTTGCAATTTTAATAAAAAAACATATAGTAAGTATTTTACCAAAGTTTCTTTTTGTATCCTATAATTTTTCTAGTTAATTTTAAAAATTATTTGCCATAAATTTATAAGTGTTTCTTTAAGTGTTGACTTATCTTCATATGTTTCTTTTTAAGTCAGTCTTTCACCATTGTGCCTGTTATGGTTGGTTCCCTAACAACCGAGAGGGAAAGCACCTATGGCAAAATTTTCAGCCGCTATCTAGCTGATCCTAGCAATTTGTTTGTCATATCATCTGATTTTTGTCATTGGGGTAAGTATAAATTAATATTATACTTTAAAAAATGTTCATTTTAAAAATTATATTTCATTTAATGAAATTTTAACAATCCTTTTTTTTTTTTTAATTCACTGTATACACCATAATTTTTTTGGATTAAAATTTTGAGCCTTGATATTTTTCATGCTTGATTTTAAATTGAAAAGTTGTTTCTCAATCCTTTTAAAGAAATGTTACAAGAGTCTTATAGTTTGAATTTTTTCATCCTTTAAAGAATTTGATTTTTAAATTTAAAATCTTGTCATCTTTGGCTACCATTTGGTTTGTTGAGATTAATGGTTTTTTGTATATTTAATGACTTCCACAACATTAAAAAAAATTTAACTCTTAAAAATTATTAATTCATTTTGTTGAAGAATATTTATTCTGTTCTATTCTATTCATTCAAGGGGAGGACAACACTATTAAAAGATTTTTCATTATTGCTTGGTTCAGAAATTAAACTTTTAATTGTTATTCAAATGAAATTTCAAAACAATTTATTGAATGTGTCTCATGCTGAAATGGTCTCAACATGGGAAAATAAATCTGAGCTTTGTATCTTTAATGATAGTAAAAAGAGGATGGATTGAAATATTTATAGCAGCAATGAATGTCATTTAATTTTTACTTCAGCAATCAAATTATGTTGCAAAATATACATGAATAGTATAAGTATTATTGAATAAATAATTTTAAAAAAGTACAAAACTAATTTTTGTGTTGTAATAATTTTGAAAATTATTTTGTGAAATACCAAAATTTTGTTAAATTAAGTGAAATTCTAATTAAGATTTCAAAAAAGTGCGCATTCACATTCTAAAGGTATATCAGCACAAAATTTCATAGTTCTAGGTCTAATCCTGTAGAAGGTTGACATATTCACATGTGCACTCACACACATATTTATAATTAGTAGAGTTTTTATTGTATAATATATTGAAATAAAAATGCTTTATATTCTTGCTGTTTCAAGCTAAATCTTTTTTCCCCCCCTACAATAAATGGAGACTGAGATATTGAAGTATTTGTTTTTAATGTAAATAATTTAGAAAGGATTAAATGTTCATAAAGTTGCTTTCTTTTTCACTTTTTATTCCAGATCACAAATAATTAAAAAAAATTCTTTTTGTATTTTAAAATACCTTGGAAAACTATTGTAATAACAATGCCACTATTTGAAACTGCTAGGAATCTCTTAATTTTATGCCCTAGTATAATAGTTATTTAAAAAAGTGAATATGTATTTATTTCTGTATTCTAAAATTAACCATAAAAGTCCATTTTTTCTTGATATGTATATGTGTGTGTGTTATGTCCTCCTATCTCTCACATTATTAAGATTATTCTTATCATTCCGATGAAAATAATGTTTTAAGTCAGTGATGAGCATCATGCTGTCCACATTTTTTGCATTCTTTTAAAAGTTGAATGTGTGTGTGTGTAAGAACCGAGGTACCTTCAGCTTTTCCAGTACTTTAAATTTTAGTAGCTGCCATTAATATATTTGCAGATTATGCCTCCATTTTTTTATATCATACTTCTATAATAGTTTAGATTAAAGGTTGTCATTACACAACTGCTATTAATATATTTGCAGACTGCACCTCCATTTTTTTAAAAATCATACTTCTGTAATAATTAGATTAAGGGTTGCCAAAGCTCAACTTTGGGCTTGCAAGTTAATATATCAAAATAAAATATTAAGTGTTTGTTGAAAAGAAGATTTTTTACAATACTTCATGAAAAATGTTCACATGTGTTTTTTTTTTCGATGATCTCAATTGATTGATTCCCAATGTTATTTTTTATTCTTTTGCATAATTATTCACATTCTGCTGGTAAATGAACCAAATAAGATGTTGTAGCATGAAATTCTTGCGTGCTTTTTCATTAAAAACTAGTCTGCAATTATCTTGTTTATTACATTCACTGCTCACATCTCAATAAGATTGCTATGTTTGAATACTTGCCATGATGGCACTTATCGCAATATTCTTTAACTAAATTTAGTTAAAAATTTAAAACTAAGGGCAGTTTTAGATTTACATATTTTTAGACCCAGATATTTTAGAATATTATTAAAAATGAAGTAAGAAATCCTTGTGAGTTTGCAATTTCATTTGAAAATAATATATCATATTCATTATATTTTTACCAACCCTTTGAAGGTATTTAGTAACATAAATCTCATTAGAAGCTATAAAAAAACATTTTTAACTGGAAAAAAACATTAATAAAATGAAGAATAGTCTACTTGCTAAGTGTAGCAAAAGACTTCTGATATAACACTCCTAAGTCTCTTGTTTATGATATGGTTGTATATATATATTATATTTTGAGTCATGATTTCTATAATAAACTTTTAAATTACATTACTCAATGTAAAATGTATCTAAACCTCAATAAATTATTGTCGGATGCTTTGAAATGATCAAAAAACAATGATTATTCATGATTTTACTTGTATAAGGTACCAGCCTGCCATCTTTGTTATCTTGCTTGCCTTCCCTAAACATTAATTTGAATAGTTCAAAAAGCTACTTTATTTATTTTTCTTTTTTTTCTCCTGATATATATTAATTTTATTCTTACAAATTTAATGTAGCATAAAACATTTGGAACTTAGTGTAATATTTTATCAACAGAAACTAATTTATGTATAAGGATTTTTAAAGTAATTAATTTTCTTTTTGAATAATAATAATTCTTATTATTATAATATTGAAAATAAACAAATGAATTTGCAGATATTACTCAAAACCAAAAAAAAAAAAGTAAACTCAGTTTTGAAAAAATGTATATTGGATGTTGCACACATGAGGCTCCATTAAATATTATTTAATAAATATAATTAAAAAGATGAAAATATTTTTTGACCTCTGGCTTAAACAATATTGTTTGTCCTTCATATTTTTTGGTTTTTAGTTTATTTTTATGATTTTGGTTTTATTTACATTTTCTAAAGCTTCAAATTCCAACACTCTGTTTTTTTAGGTGCTCGGTTTCATTATCAGTACTATGACAAATCATGGGGACAAATTTATCAGTCAATCGAGAAATTGGATGAAATGGTAAGATTCAATATTCATTTGTAAACTTTGTTTTTCCAGGTGCTCAGTTTCATTATCAATACTATGACAAATCATGGGGTCAAATTTATCAGTCTATTCAAAAATTGGATGAAATGGTAAGGCTTGCTAAATTTACTTATAGTTTTAGAATGTTTAGTAATCACTGGATTTTAGTATTGACAAAATAATAAATGTATATAGTAACTTCCTTATTTATTGTTTTTTTATAGAAATGATTATGAAATCATTAGTTTATGTGATTTTATTATTGGTAATTTTTTTTAAAATTTAATTATTTTATTAGTATTTTTTAATCCTTGCATAATTGCTTATATAGTAAATATTAATTGGTACTGAGCATAAATAGTGCAGTATGCTCTAAACCATATGTATATTTGGAATGTAGGCAATGCACACTTAAGCACCCTTTATTGCCAACATTTCAACCAGAATGTTGATGTGAAACTGTTGCAGAGCTGGCACCGCTTGCTCTCCATTAGTGGCAAATGGCATTAATTATTCATTCTCTCTTGTTAGTAACATTTTCTACATTTAAATATTTATATTATGTGTTTCATTATATATGGGTGATCATCGTGCATGTGAATTGTTATGTATGTATATGTTAGTGTGTACGAAAATAAATAAGAAAAAGACAAGAAAACATCTTTCCTTGGATTAAACACACCCAGCTACATCATTTAAATTAGGTTATTAAATGATTTAATGATTGTTTCATGTAGAAGATCTTTAATCATTCATCCTTTTATATATTCATTTTCTCTTAACTACTCTCTTAACATACATAAATAAATGAAAAACATGACATCTGAAAAACATATATTTTTAATTTTTTAAAATACAAAACAATAAGACAAAAAAGAGCAAGCTTAAGTATTTTGCAATATGATTGTTCTAAAACTCAAAATAAGAAATTCACATTTAGCAGCTGCATATTGGTCTTGCATATCTTTTTTTTAATTATTGTCGTTTATTATTGTTTTAGTTTATTATTCTTTTAATTTAATTTTCATTAATTGAAAGTGCTTTGACTATTCCTAGTAACTATTGTAGTTTTCCATTTAATGAAATACTTAAGTGAATAAAATTAATACTAAGTCATATAATTTGCAATTTTTAATTTAGTATTTTATGCTGGAAAAATAACATTATGCTATAAAAGAGGTTTTTGTGAAACAATAATAAAAATCATTTTTACTGTTATAATTGTAAATAGCATGAAAAATTTATTTAATTAAAAATTTTTTAAAGATAAATCTTTTCATCTCTGTGAATTTTAATTAAAAAAACTAAATATGATGTTTTCTCCACAGGGAATGAATATAATTGAAGAAATGTCTCCTACTGGCTTTACTTCATACTTAAAAAAGTATGGTAACACAATATGCGGTCGACATCCAATTGGCGTGCTCTTAAATGTAAGCTTCTTTTATTATGCTCAAATTATATATAGAGAGAGATTACCCAAATAATGACATGCAAGTGTATTTAAAAGAGTTTAATAAAGATTTTTAAAAAAAAGGCATGCATACTCAGCTCCCTTATATACATTTCCATGAAGCACTATCTAGTTTTTAACTTTAATTTCATTTTGTTTTATTCTATCATGCTTCATTATATATATATAATTTAGTAAAGCTTGTGATAGGCAGAATTGTTCCCTTTTCATCTTTAGTTAAAAAAAAATAATACATATTCTTATATGGATAAAATGGTAAAGCTTGCAAAATTTATTCATAGTTTTAGAGTAAATTGATTGCAATTATTACCAAATAAAAGTAAATTAATTTCTTGCATCAAAAATTAAGAATTTATTAATTAAAATATTTAAGGATTGCTAATTTGAAATAAATTTGAAGAAAAATGTTTGCAAAAAAAAAATCACAGAAAGAATGAAGTTATTTCTCCTGTTCAACAGTTTTGGTTACCACCAAGTTGGCAAATGATTGATTATAGTGACAGCTTACTAGTATAAAAGTTATAGGTGATATAATGTTTTAATGATTGAACACCTAAATGGTAATACTACCAATATACTACATTGTACTTGATTTAATTTCCCCAGACTATGTCCCCTTCCCCTTTAAATCCAAATTAGTCTGCTGTAAATAATAGAAAATTTTTTCATTTATAAATAATTCTGCTTCGAGAAAACTAACCTTATAAGCATTAAATAAACTTTTTTTTTGTATGCTTTTTATTGGTGAGCTAAACACAAATCTTTTAATTTTAGTGGCAATAAGTTAAATTATCTTATTCATTTTAGATTATTTTATGAGTTTATTTAAAAGATAAGATGCTATGCATAATACTAATTTTTAATTAATTTCAGGCTGTAGCATCGCTACAACAACAAGGAAATGGAATCAAACCTTCCTTGAAATTCCTCAAGTATGCGCAATCGAGCAAGTGCCTAAACAATTATGATTCATCAGTGAGCTATGCTGCAGCTTCTCTCATTATTGCTTGATAGTAGCTGTCCATTTAGGTTAGACTAAATAAAATTTGTACAAGAGCCATTTTATTTAATAGCTGTTTTTGGCTAACTTTGCAATACAAAATCAAGAATTTGGTACTACACATGGGCATATTCATCTTGGTCATCAATTGTTTAATTGTACTGATTTATTTTGCCATTTTAATTGCAATTTTTCATTTTATGGAAATTTTTCCCATCAGTGATATTATCATAGTGAGACTAATTATCAAATGAATCGAATTAACATGCTATCATTTAAAAATTAATGACTTAGTTGAAGTTTGCTAGTATTTATTTTGGATATTCAACAAATAATTATGTATGATTGCATTTTTGAGGATTTATAAATATAATCTTTTGTAGCAATGGAAATTTTGACATTTCTGTTTTTTTGAGAAATTAAAAGATTTAACTAATTTTTTTTTTGTCTTTTTTAAGCTGATATATTATTTATTTACAATATATTTCCTTATTACTGTGTTACAAATAACTATTTATTTTGTTTGGTTAATAAAACTGAGAGTAAATATGCCTATAATTTTGAAATTATTTTTCAGCAGTACTGCTGATTAGATATTTAATTTGCCCATTTTGTAGTACCATGTGCTTGAATATATAAAAAAGAAAAACTATGTGATATGTTTTGTATACTTTTGGTACAGATAAAGAAAACCTGCCTTTTGCACAGTAGGAATCATATTGTGTTCTAAATCTTCAAAGCTGTTTATTAAATAGTGAACATATGAATTTCTGCTGTACTTTTTAAGGCAGTTTATCATGTCTTCTTAATTATATTTAATATTCCATTGTTTTCTTATAAACTATTCCATTTTGCAACATGAAGAATTACAAACTAAATTTGGTGTACTTAGCAAGATTTTCTTGTATTATGGGAAATATACAAGCTTTGTATCAATAAAAATATTTTATTGCTGAAAATCCTTTTTTGTTGTTGAAATTCATTTTAAAATTGAATTGAATGTGTTCATTTTCTTTTATATTAATTTAAAAAAATCATCCTGCTATTAGTTCCATTTGCAATTATCTTTCTTGTGTAACAATTTTATATGATTTTTCACATAAAAATGAAGCTATCTTAATATATTTTTGCACAAAATGTGATTGAAGACTTTGTTGAAAATTTTAAAAGCTACTGAATTTTACCCGTATATTAACTGTTCAAGAAAATACACTTTGGAAAAAATTGTTTGATCAATATTATTTGAAGGTTATAAATTGAAAATTATTTTTTTACTAAGAGTTATATTGATTTTTTAAAATTTATTAACAATATATAAATCTCTCATGTGATTCAAATTATACTACCTGTTGTTAAAATTTTATTAGCATTTATATTTTACATTCTTAACTAATTTTGGGGTTATACTATAATTCCTAAATGATTTACATGTATAAATTTTATTTATGTATGTATTGGCATAAATTTAAATCTGAAACTATACTGTTAGTGAAAGGGAAACTGGTATTAAATCTTTCAAATAATATCTTTTTATAATTTGATATAATACTTTTTTGGTGGAAATAAATTTCAAACCTTTCTTATTCCAGTTTTCCTGAAATCTATGGAAAGAAGTAATTATATTAAGAATGATATCTTTTTTTATTGTTTTTCATTCGAACTTGTATCTTTTTTATAATGTGTTAGTAAAATGGTGTTTCGTTAGGTAATTTTATAGCCACTTGCATAAATGATAGCGAACAAATCATATTTTTTTGTACTTTTAAGATAATATATAGACATATAAAACTTACAGTTGGAAATAAAGATCCTGGTTCAATTTTGTTGGTTGTTTATGACATATTAGAAGGATCCATTTTCTACATTGTAAGAAATTTAGTAATTATATAAAAAGCTGATTGTAACTTTGATGCATAAGCAAACATGTTTATTAATAATGCATTTAATTTTAATTAATAATTAAAATTAAGTGAAGCCTACAATAGCTGCATGTAATATTATGAATAGGAAACTGAGTGTTAAACATTGTTTTTATTTAGTGATGTATTGGAGGAAATCAAATCTGAATCTATGAAAGACTTGTCAAATGAGTAACTATAAGCATTGCACATTATATGCATTTAATGTAAACATTACACTATCTATATTTATAATATCATTGAATTACAAGTTGAAATGTAAAGCCAGAAAGTTTTGGAATCATTAAGTGATTGTTTGGTATCAGTGAAATATTTAATTTCTGATAGATTTTATATATACCAAAAAATTTTATTTATTACATTATGCAAGTCTGTGATTTGAATATGTTGTTGTTAACTGTGGAATTCATTGTAAAAAAATATTTATATTTCATCACTTCTTTTTATTGCTTGATTTTTTGTTTTTGTTTAAAGTGTTAAAATCCTTTTTCACTTATAGCAATATATGTGACAAAATTGTTGCTACTGTTGTTACTTGCATTATTTTTAAATTGTGATTTGTTGAATTTTTGCATTTTTTTCCATATATCTATGGCATGACTTGTTTTCATGTAAAATGAAGAAAAAAAAAGTTTTTATTGTAATAAACATATAATTTTCCCCCTTTAAGAAATTCAATTTCTATATTTTTCTATTACAAAATTCATAACTAATTAAATTTTAATAAAACAACTTATCAAAAGTTAAAATTATTTTGATTCATCATGAAATTTTTATATGTTTCCTTGGAATGAGGGGAAGGGAGGATTCCTTGTATTTAAAGCGGAGGTTACAATTTTTTTCAAAAATAAAAATTATTTTTTTTTTATGGATTTTGTATTTGAGAAAGATTATTTTTATTTTAAGGTTAAAATTCTGTTTACTCGAAACACAAAATTCTTTGTGGAAAATAGAACTGTCTAAACCAGAGATAAGTAATTCATTGCAGAAGATGCTGACGGTTTATTTTTAGTGCTTTATATTTTAATTAAATTTGCAGCCTTTCTAAATATCAATTTTACTGTATTAATGTAAACAATTTGTCTTATCCAAAGTTTAATTCCTTAATTATTTTCATTTTCATAAATAAAAAATAGCTTTTCTTACTGAGCATATATTAACTATTGGAATATACATACATGTAATATTTCTTGTAAATTTATGGTGCTTCTGAATATCATTTATTCATAATTTCTTTGAGATATATGAACATTATTTTTATAGAGACAAATTTATTGAACCCACAAAAGTATATATGATTGTGAGAAAAGCTATTGAATTACTGATTACTTAAACAGAGATTTAATATAATCATAAATTTGTACGAGTTTTATGATCATTTAAGAATACGACTTTGGTTTTGTTGCTGAAAATAACCCCCATTTTTTTCCTCGGAGCTGTGTAGTTGATTTCTACTTTAACATCTATGAAAAAAGGAAATTACTATAAATATATATTTATATGTGGCTAGGATGATCAGCGCATTTAAATATACATTTTATAAATTTTTATAGAATGTCTATTTCCAGAAGTACAGTTGATAGCATTTAAATATAGGAATTCTTTGGTATTGAAAATTATACTGAATGATTCTGCTTTTGAAATAAATTTTAAATATTCTGTCAGCATAAATGTTAGATTAAATAAAGCCACATTAATTTGAGTTCACATTGATAATAAAATAATTTAAATATATCATGAAATTTTCATTTCCCTGTTGGATTAGTATTATAAAAAGGACATAAAGAGTATGTAGCTGATTTGTATAAAAAATTTAATGATATCAAAAGTAATTCCAGGGAAAAAGATTTGAAAGTATTTTCTTTGGAAAGGGAAAGATAAAACTTTTATAAAAACAAACTTAAATGTATGAATATCTTAAATTTCTTCATATTTGTTCTTGGAAAAACTTTTAAATTTTAAGCAAGAAAAAGGTACAAATTTTTTGATATTTTTTCTGAATCTTAATAAATATAAATATTATTTATAAAGCTTTAAATTATTTTCTATAATATGAGATAATAATTGCAGAATACATATGAATAAAATAAAATGTTATATATAATTATAATAGCAGTTTGAGAAAAAAAAATTATTCAATTATAAACATTTACTTAACTTCTATAAACTATTTAAACATTTGAGGAAATGTTAATTTTTTAATGAGTTCTATTTAATGATTTTTAAAATTAGAAAAAGAAAAAAAAAGATAACATTGTTTCTTCAATATCAAATTCTGCATCTTTTTTATTCTTTTAGAAAGAAAAATTCAAAACATGCATGAATTATATAAGTTTATGATTCAAATGGATAATTGAATTGAAACTAAAATTTAAAAATTGATATACTGTACAAAAAAAAAAGTAATTGATGAATTTTAGTAAAAAGAAAACATCAACCTTTTGTTTTTCAATAAGGTTATTGCAAATCTGTTGCTAAATTGGGAGTAATTAAAAAAAAAAAAACCTACTATAAAGTGTTTATGAATTAAAACCTTTTAATTCTTCTATGTATATGGATTTTGAAGTTCTATGTATTGAAAGTTGGAGTTGTTTAAATTAGTGGACAGTTGTAAACTTGGTATAATGCATATTAGGATTGAAATTGGTCCATTTCCTTTCTTTTTAAAACTTACTTTATCGCTACATTCCTTATGTTTTGAAAAACTGCTATAGGTGATGCTTCATGAATTATATTAAGGATATTTTAAATTAATTTAGTTTAAAGATGATGATAAAATTTTAAACTGTTATTGTTCTCTAAAGGATAACATATTTGTATGTTGAGAAAAGAAATGCTAAGCAAGGAGTAAATAAACAATGAAGTCATGGTGAATTGTACAAGAATTTTATATTAGCAAAAGTGGATATTTTAACATTAATTCAGCAATTTAAAAATGATTTTTTTTCCAAAATTGACAAATATATATTAAGAAATGAATTAATTTATGTTGTGCCTTACATTTTCTTTACTGCATCATTGATGGAAAAAAAGCAGTGCTTTTCTTAAGGAGTAATTCTCTCTTATAGTAGGAAGTAACCATCTCATTTATGTAACTGTGATACTTAATCACCCTAAATATATCCATATAGTGTAAGTTGCATAGTATAGCAAATCTTGTAGTATATTGTGGTGTGTATTATGGTGGTAGAAAAATACAAAAAAATTGTCATATATGATATATATGTGTGTATCAAAAGTTGCTTTCATAAAGTATTTTTATGTATTCGTATGATGGTTCAAGTGTTTTTTCCCTTGCTTCTATTTTTAATTTGTGATTACACTTCTGTGTTAGAGTGAAGTGTATAAATGCTGAAATAAAAAGTTTATAATATTTTTTCAAAACTTCTAAATAGTATCTGGGTGGTTTATTCTAAAGTAAATGAATTTCTGTTTCCATTAAAAAAAATTCTATGTTTGCATGAATTAATATATTTAAAAGCAAACTTTGCATATGAATTTTCCATCTTATTTCTGCAATGCATTTTATGCACTCTTCTATAGGTACTTAAAAAAAATCAATAACATATTTTAATAATATATTATGTTTAGTTGCAACCAACTTTTTGCAAATTATAGCTGATATTACAAATGAACAAAAAAAGTAGCATAACATTAATAATTTGTTACTACTAGTTTGGTTATAATTTAGTAATAAAAATAATTTATCTGGTAAATGAATAGAGCAGATTACATAACATTACTATAGTTGTAACAGCTTGTTTATAAGATATGAACCTTTGTAAACAAAGAAAAATAAATTTAAGTAACACATTTTTTACATTTGCCTGTCACTTTCTATTTTCAATTGTTGAATAACCAATCCAGCAGAAATACGTGTGTGTGTGTTTCATGTAAAGTTTTTTTAAAAAATAATTTTATGTATTTTTGTATTATATCATTTCAAAAAAATTTATTTTGGATTATTTTTGAGAGAATGTTTTAAATAATTCCTTGCTTCTGTTATTTTCCTGCACAATGGAAATTTTTTAAAATTTGAAATAATGAATGTGTGGTGTTAAAAAAAAATACCAGAGTACCTAAAATTTTGATTTAATATTGCAATAAATATCTTTCAAAACTAAAAATATAGTTAGAGAACTTTTGATAACTCTTCACATGCCCCCCCCCCCCCAGATTTGATTTGAATCTGAACATTCATTATTGTAAGACATGTAATATGAATGGATATTTTTTTCCCTTTTTATTAAACATTGTTATATTTTTTGTATTGCTCCCCAAAAGAAGCTGCTGATTTGATTTTTATGCAAGACATACTTTGTATCAAAAACCATCAGCAAAATGATTTGACATGTAGAATTGGAACTCAAATGTAGCATTAATGATAATGAAACAGTTTAATTATATCTTTTATAGTTAAAAGTTCATTGTGTATCATGTATGACTTTTAGTTAAAGATTTTAAATTTATCGTGAAAATTTATATTGAATAAGCTTAGTGCTATTTTAGAAGTAACAGCATAAATAAACTTGAGATATTTCCCAAAACTATAATAATCAAAAGCATTATTTTTCATAGTATGGTTATTTTAAAATGTAAAAATTGTTCATCCCATATCAAAATAAATATTATATAAACAGTGTTTCTAATATTAATCAATGTTTCCTCCATACAAATGTATCAATCCATTTAATGAAGAGGCAAGAAGCTGAAAAACAGTAAAATGAATTCAATTATAATTATATTAATTGATATCAATAATTTAAGCAATGTATAAAATACAGAAAATTATAAGAATTTACTCATTTAGTTAATCGAAATATAAAAGCGATATATTTTCTTAAGTTAGATAAAATTATTATACAAAAGAATGATCTTAATAGCTTATTACCTGAGATTTTGGGGAAAAGGCAACACTGGTAAAAACATCAGCTTGACAATCATTTATTTTATGTTGATGATGTAGCTGTCTTAAATCATAAATATATATCTGGAATAGAAAAGCTACATTAGTTTTGATCGAAACTTCATCATTTATCAGAATTTTTGTATGATTTTTTAAATATTTCATCGCTTTAATCCTATTTATTGGTTAAAAAAATGATTTACAGGAATGAAACTGAAGGAAAAAAGAATTGTATACTTTGTTACTTTTTAAATAATTGTATACCTTTTTTTATATGATTTTCTTTTCTATTACAACTGGAATGAAATATTTTAACTAACATTTGAGAAATACAATTTGAAGCTATGTTAAATTAGAAAAAAAAAGTTTTAAATATAAAATAAAGAGTGTCAAAACGTCTATCTTTACATAAATAATCTTTCCTAATATTATACTCTCACACTGTGCTACAATATGAAAGGAGTACCTTAAAGAATTATGAGGCCTATGAGTTTCTTCCCTTGAACCATTAAGGTCATTCATAATAATGAAAAAAAAAAACTAATGACAGTTCATTATGCTTTACAGACAAGCTTCGAAGACATTCACTGGCAATAAAATAAAACTTGATTTTTTTCTCCTGCAGTCTCTATTTGGGATCAACAGTTACGTTGCTATGGCAATTCGAAATTGACCGAGGACTTAGATAAGAACACAGATGATAAGGCTCGACAGCCTTATTAAATAAATCCAATAATGTACCAGTTATCAATTTACATAATAAGACTTACCGATCTATCTTCACTTCCAGTTGCAACATATTTACCACAAGGTGAAAAGCTTGCACCACAAGGTATTGAACGACATTTATGCTCTTTGAAACAAAGTACTGGTCTAGAAACGAAAATGTATTTTTTAGTTTTGAGATATATTTTACTATTAAAATATTTGCGTATTGCATTGATATTGAAATCCGTATTTTATAAATATTCAGTTTTATTTTATGAAATGTAATTTAATTTCTGTAAATGCTGCTTTCGTACATACGGATAAGAATCAATAAGTATCTGCATATCTGTTCTAATTGTCAGTAGTTTGGTTTTTAGGCTTTACGCTCGTAAGTCACTAGATGCCGCTGTTATCTGCTTATAAATTGTTTCAGTTTTACCAGTTAAGTTGAAATTTAAACATGATTGTGCCACTCTTTTATTTGTAAAAATTCCAGAGCACCATCCTGGAATTCAGTTTTTGTGGTTTAAGATGTACCAGGAGTACCAGTGCCACAAAAGGTTTGCATTAAAAATCGAGAGCATTATTTCATTATAATGTTGGAATGTTTAATCGGTTAATTTAAAAATTGAATAAACAGGAAGAAGCGGGAGAGAAAAGAAAAGCAGAGTGTCTAGTCTTGTGTTGGATTATAAAACAGTCAAAGTTGGCAACTGCCTAAGGACTTAAGATTTTTTAAATGCTGTTTTTAGAGTATTTAATTTTTTATTTTACAAGAACTGAGTTTTGTATCTAAATTAAAATCTATTAATCAATTAAATTATTATTTTTTGTGACTTTTTTTTGTGTGTTTGCTGCTTACTGTGCCCTAATGTATTTTTATAACAATATTATATCATTCGGATTGTACTTAAAATGCTTCGCAATTTTTCATTGTTTTGTTTAAATTGTAACTTTATTTTTTTATATGGGTGATAATAAGACCAACTCCTATGAAAGGAAGGAAAAGCAAAGAAATGAATTATATTCACAAATGATATTTATTACAGACAAAATAAAAATAAAAACTAAGTTAAGATAAATAAATAAATATCTGGTTTTGAAAGTTCAGGAAAAGAAAAAAAAAATCTGTAACTTGCTTAAGTCCCTGTGAAATTTGAAATGGCTTTACTCCAGTCATACCTAATATTAAAGCCAATGTTGTGCAGATTCACACTCTAATTCTAATGATAAATGAAGACTATTGATGAAGCAGCAAATTGTATAAAGATTCTTGTTAAGAAATCATACAAAACAGATTCAATTTTCAATAAAGTCAGAGCAAGATGTGTCTCAAAACAAATGTGTGAAAGTACAATGCAGTCTTGTGACCGAATGTGAAACCTTTAATAAAAAAAATTAAGAGCAGATATTAATTATTGATATATCCTCATGAATAAAAATAATTCTTTAGAACGTTGCTTACAATCAGTATAAAAGAATAAAATATGGTCAATGATATAAATGTATGTCATTACTAAAATTTCATTACTAAAAGCAATATTAGACACAAGTTGATTGGCAAATTTTTCTCAAGACCGCCACTGAAATAGTCTAAAATAATGAAATTTTTAGCTTTATAAATCAGCCACTTTTAATCACAGAAGAAAGGAATAAAATAATAAACACTATTTTATTGAAAATAGTATATTAATTTAATTATTATTTAGTATACTAAATATAATTAAAAATTTAGAATATTTTGTCGAATTTGGCTGATAAGGCTAGGGAGAGGACGTTATAAAGTTACAATATAAATTGGAATTTGCTGCTGAATATACCAATATTTTTAAAAAATTTTTAATCAATAATATGTGGATTTTTATTTGGAGATTTTTTTTAAAGAAAGTCCATTTTAGAAAAATTATTACAAAATATTTTAAAGACAGCAAAATTTTATTCATTATATCAATGAAAATAAATATCCAGAAATGGTCAGATATTTTTTCCACATCTGAAAAATTACATTTTTATCGTATTTAGTGAAGATGTAAGTAACTTACTTATAAGTTCTTAAATCCCATATTTTGATACCATCAAAAAGTGACGTTGTCAAAAATAAATCATACATTGAAGATGGCTGTGTTGAATAAGGAGATCCCTAAAAAACGATTACTAAATATTATACATATTTTTTTAATCATTATTAAAATTTTCATACTTGTTTATTTTTAAGGCCCTCGCGAAAAGTCACCAAAAAACGCAAAGCGTGGATAACCATCTTGGCATCTTATATGTCGCTGGGCAATTTCGGCGTAATTCGCAAATTGCCAAGTAAACTCTGGAATGTAATCGGTTTGGCATTTTATGTATATAGGGTTTGTAATTCTTGATATAATCTAAAAATCTTTGAAGTCGCCATAAAAATAAATAAGTATTCTATTTTTAATAATTTTCTTCACAACAAATTACTGCAAGTAAGAATGTTAGAATTAAAATTTTTTTATAGCTATAATATAAAGTGAAGAAACAGTAAACTAAACGTAAACTTAAGTTATAAACATATATAATCCTAATTAATTTGCAAAGTTTTATCTTAATTTAGTAGATATTAACTTTATTCTAAAATGTTCTCTTAATTCTTGGTCCAATTCTACCTTTTTTTTAAAATTTAAATTAATGCTACAAAAGCTCTGTAAAAATGCTTAAGCAAATCTCACGCTTCGAGTAAAGGGATAAAAACTGCATAGCCAAGCAAATTCTTAAAGGGGGGGGGGCGGAAACACCTAAATATCCTTATTTTAAATCGACATATCCTATTAAAATCTCATGGTATAGAATGACAGAGAAAAACTATTTTGTCCTCTTTTCTCTCTTTACGCTCTTGTGTAACACACTCTCTTAAATAAAACTGAAAGTGTTCGTTAAAGTCTCTAATTAATCAATCTTTGGTGAAAAGGTCAAGAAATTTTAGTATTGATCTCGAGCTTATCTAAATATTTTCAATTAAAGACCGGAAACTGATATGTGAGAATGATATATATAAATTATAAAAATTTATATTTTGTTGAAAAAAATACCTTTTAAAGGTAAAATTAACATTAGATTTATTGCATCATATTACAATCTCACATTTAAAGTTATCATACCATTTAATATTTTTAAATTCCAAAATTTCTACTTCATTATTCTTTAACATATTTTTCAAATTATATATACAAGATAAATTCACTTACTTCATTGAGGCAAATAAGATGGGCAGGTTTAATACTAGAATCAACCATACGATGTATTACTTTTCCAACAGTCATATCCAGTACATCAATATGTTTTGAAGTTCCAGAGCATAACACAAGGTTTAGAGTGTGTTAACGAATTTAATAAAGAGGGTGATAACTTAAATAAAGAAATTGTGAGTTTTAATTAGACAATAAAAAATAGAATGAGTTTTTCGAAAAATGTTAGAAAAGGATATTAGAAAAGAATTGGTTCATAGCAGCCGAAGATGTTATACGTTTGGTTTCCAGTTGAATTTTTGTCACCAGTCTCAAAGAGCTTTTATTTATAAAGCTAAAATACAAAGAGATATATTCAACCAATGGACATCTTGGGCTTTTAAGAAAATTCACACAAAAAAATGTCAATCAGTACATTCATATTTTACAGTTTAAATGACAAAAAATATCAATTTAGTTTTAATGAAAACAATTTCTTTCAACAAAAATTATGCTATTATTAATAGCAAGAAATTCAATTTCTGCAATGTTCATCGCGTATTCATATATATAAATATCTATTAATCTAATTTAAATCTTAATTAATTATATGAACTTTATTCTAATACGTTCTCTTATTTTCTGATCCACTTGCTGCCTCCATCGTTCCCAAACCAAGAACAGAGATATAAAAATACTTAACACCGGCACATTTCTTTAAAATAACAACAACTAGAGATAAATTCCCCTTCTTTCTTCTCCTGGTTGGGGAGCTCGAAATTTCAGATATGGCGGTTCAGACCAGAAACTTCCGGTACAGTGGTTGGTTCTTGCCACCCTGAAGGATACACGAAAAGGTGAGGATCTGGCTCCTCTCATCGATGAAAGGGATTTATTTTCTTTGGAAAGAGTTGAACCGTGCCCGGTGATGGTCCTTAGGATTCAACCACAGTTCCCGCCAGTGTTGTTGTTGAGGCAATCCCGTCATACAGCATTTATTATCAGTAGGCTTCAAACGAGTCGCAGAGACAGTGATATGATTTTCCCCTCTTTCTCAATATACTATTCTTTCAGGATTCCAATGCTAACATTTTTCAACGCTGGTATTTCACTATTTTTCATCTATTGCTAAATGCAAACATCTACCTTCATCTTTACTCTCACCCCTTTTTTGATGAAATAAACTTTTCCTGACACATTCGCAATCCTGAGGATGGTTCCTGAATTGAGAAGGAATAGTATGTATACAAATCCATGTTGCATAAATCATGGTGATGTTTATTGGGTTCATATAAGTGTTTCGAATCGACTTCCTTATCGAACGAAAGATTATGTTTTTGAGGACTCTACCATTTTTTTCCTCAAATATGTTTAATATATGAATCCATATTGGAAAAAAATGTGAAGTAATTACTTTCGTGTATGAAGGTATTTAAATATAACTGAATAAAATATATGTTAATCAACATACCTTTTAAGACCGGATGGCTCTAAATTTATCTTATATTCAAACAAATGTAAATAACTCCCTGCAGTTGCTAATAAAAAGCGATCCAGATAATAAAACTGGGCTTGTTCAACAGCATCATCAAACTCAAATCTACACTATTAAAAAAAAGATGAAAATCAAATAGACAAATGATAAAATCTTAAAAGCTGGTATAAAATTATTAATAAAATAATTAAATTATTAAAATATGAAAAAAGAAGAAAATAATTTTATTTTTTAAAATTTATACATGCATACACATACACAAGTTTGCAATTTTCTGAAGAGTAACATTGACAAGAAAATGCTTACATAATACTTAATTTTTAAAAATCTATTTTGAAATAACACATATATAGAAAAAAAGATAAATGCATACTTTTTCCACTGCAGTCGAATTAACATTATCAGTTCCGATGTTTAACAAAGGGTAATTCCTCTCAAGATCCCAGACTTTTGCCGTTTGATCATTTCCAGCAGTAATAAGTAATTTATTTGAATGACTCCATTTAGCAGAATTTACTTTTCCCTTATGTGCTAGAAGAGAAAGAGAGGGAAAGATGGATTAGTAAAAATTGTAACAATTCTTTAATATGCGTAAAACAGTAGTAAATAATGAAACAACTTATCATACTTGTTGTTAAGTAATTATTACACTGAATTAAAAGGAATGATTACACTGAAAGTTTAATGCATGCTGTAAAAAATCTTTTAAATATGTTATTGGAAAATAATAAATTCTTCATTTAATAAATTATTATTACTAAATCAATATTTTTGTGCCTGGAAAATTACCAAATGCATTCTCGAAATTTGTGTGATTAAATTATTTATTAGTCCCTATTGTTTGTTATCATCGATGCTTACCAACCAAATGATGAACTAATTTGTGTTACAGCAAATTTTTATTGCTTTAATGCAAATAAGTGCCATTTTGAATTTAACTTGTACAATACAAAGTATTCTGATTTGTTATTTATGCACATAAAGTGACGAAATTAATTTACGAATAAAACTGGTGAAATCATCCCAATTGTCAGAGCAAAGATTTGCGCCATGTTTTTATTTTATGATATCTCTCAAAAATAGAGGGGGAAAGTGATTACTGAATATATTTATAGATACCATGAGTTTTAAAATGAAATGAAATTGGACAAAATCGATTTCTTGATTATGCCTGGAAAACTTTATAGAAGACTTTTCCCATGAAAAACGTCCTTTCTTTCAAAATTGGAGGGTAAATTGGTCATTTATCTATGAGCCATAAAGTTCCATTTCTACTAAAGGGCGATACATACGTGAGTCATTATTGGCATCCTACAGGCCAGACCATTTGATTTATAGCTACCAAATTTGGCACAGATATATTCTGGAGGAAAAGAAAGAGCGTTTCAGACCAAGTTTTGGTTAAATGTTTAATGAATTGTTTTTCTGCAATAACCTTCCAAAAATATTACAGTCAAAAAATTATTTTTGTCTCAACTTAAAATTCAAAAAAATATATTTTCAATATTACAGATTTTCTTGGTGAATAATTTTTTATTCTATTTTTAATTAACTTTTAAATATATATGTTTTTAAGTATACCTTTCATAGTTTAGTATGTTTTACAACAATACATTTGATTGCTAAGGCAACACTCAAATCGTTTAAATACATTATAAGAATTAAACTGCTTTATAAAATTATAATTAATTCATGCTTCTATCATACAGCAATTATGATTATTATGTTTAATCATAAAATGAAATTTATTACCTATTTCAATTCATGAATAACTTATGAATGTTATACATCTCTAAAATTTCAATTAGTACACATTTTTTCTATGTATGTAACTTAACAGAACCAAAATTATGCTTCAGAATTAAAGAATTAATGTAAATCACTTTATTTTATAAAAAAGGGATTTTTTTCTTGAATATCCTATGATCTATTAATATCAATTATTACAAGTTTTCAGATGTTAATAAGTTATTCTTACCTCCTATACTGCGAAAAACCTTTAAATGTTTTTTTCCTAATTTCAGAATATCTGTTAGACCATCAGAAGAGGTGCAACTGACAAACTGTCCATCAACTGAAAAGAATTAAAAACAAGGAATGCAATACAATCATAATTCACAAATCATTAATGTACTAATAAAAACAAATACAAAATAATAAAAAATACATATAAAAATAAATATGAAAAAGACATATATTACATAAAAAGCAGATTTTAAGAATACATTGAAAAATTTTACTCAATACATATACATATATGCGTGTTTGTGTATGAGTGAAAAAGCCTGAAAATAAAGTTTAGGTACCTGATACTTGAAGAGATGACATGACAGGATTTTCAAATGATTCAATCTTATTCAAGAGGTCTAAATTTTCAAAATCTATAGGATTGCTATCACATTCAAATATATTTCTAAAAAACAGAATAAACACAAGTTAATGATACACCTCTAATAAGCCTCCATATAAACATTATAAAAATTTATTTTTTAAAATCATACATCAGTGCTGATTTGTTATTAATAAAAATTTACCTGACATTTTGTAATAAATTTTCCCATGAAAGGTTTATAAAAAATTATGCTTACTTGAGAAACAACTGTACATTGGTGTTGAATATTCTATAATGGTACTCTCTACTAATAATAAAGATGAAAGTGTATGTATGTTGACACTCTACTAACCATACATTTGAGATACCAAGTTGGGCACATATATATCTTGCAGAAAGAAAATCTGCATCTTAAAGAGAATTTTTTAAATTTTTAATTAATTAAAAAATAATAATGAATTTTGACGTTTACTTGCAATGTTACAAAAGATTATTTTAAATACATATATAAGCATTACAATTGGAAACAATTATTAACTGCAAAGTATAGTAATAATAATAAATATTTTTGGTCCATTTTTGCATTTCTTGCTCCTGCATCCTCTATGATTACAAATGTTACAACTGCAAAATGTTTGATTCTACTTCATTACCACATTAAACAGTTTTTTTAAAAATTAAATTTTGACTTATTTACACATGAATCAATTTTTGCTCTTATGTATTTTTTCTTGCGATTGAGCCACAGACATATTGAGTCTATTCGGCCATCAATCTCGCAACTCTTTCCACAGCTTGTACAAGGAAGCCAGGGAAAGTCGATGAGAGTCGCTAAACCAATAGTATAAGGTTCAGATGCCTTCTTTATAAAGTTTTATCTTAATATTAAACCGCACATTCTCTTGATAATTTTATCACTTCTTGTCTATTTGATGGATTTGGTTGGTTTGCCCCTTTTTGTAAAGAATACTGTTGTTCTTTAGCATTATTATCTTCACCAGTAAGTCTTTTTAATGCACTAGTATTTTTTTTTCGTTCTTAATTTAATTTAACTATTCTCTGTAGTTCTTTACTCTTTCTTGCTTCTTTCTTTCTCTAAGTGCTTGTGGAAGCAATATCAATATTACTTATAACTGTTTTCCTGTTAAAGAATTGGTAATTTAAAACCGTTATTTCACAACTGATCCTTTTATATATACAAGTCAACTGTATCAAATAAACGTCTAGTTTCTGCTGTAAATTCTGTGAGGTTGAAATCAAACTTATCTGAACATTTTCTGTTTTCAGACTTTAATAAATTCCTGTATTTACACAATATCATGTGTGAAATTCTTTTGGTAGAAGCAACAAAAGTAGAAGCTCTTGATTACATTTGTTCCATAATGGAAACTAAAGAGTCACATATTTCGCTTACAGAAGGATCCTTCACTGATGCAATTTTAAGGTTAGGTCTAATATAATAGTAGCACTAGAGGCGTCAGTAGTATGTTCAACTTCAAGCAAGTCACTAAATTTCTCAAAAATAGAACACTCCGATATTTGTTTTGTTTTCGCAAATTTAGACTGAGGGAATTTTGCTCACAGCAAAGCACACAGGTACAAACAAATAAATCAGTTACGTTAATATGTTACACAAAAGATGGTGGGGAGATGCCAACTCTACTGAACTTGACAAAGCGACTGATTTGAAACCAATTCTGTCTTTGTCACCAGACGTAGACAAATCTCCGCCTTACCTCAATAACAACTACTCCGGTGAAGACTCAGTGCCATGCCAATGCAACAATAAAACTGTTTTTATACTTTTATTCATATGACAATTATCTAATGAAAGCTTTTTATTTCAAAATCAAGGCACGAAAAAATCCTTAAAAAGTGGCAATAAGTGTGTTTTTATGAACATTTAACCTATTAATTTAACTATTAAAATTTTAACCTTAAAAATACTTTGATGAAGTAGCTATTAAAAGAAAAGTTAAGCAAAGTATTTAATTGACAATGACAAGTCTCGAAAGAATTTAATTGGCAATGACGTTACATAGAGTATTTAACTGATAATTTTAAACAGCAGTAAGATTGGCGAACCAGCTTGTCGCGAAGACGACTAATTTTTCAAAATTTATTTTAAACACAATTTGTCATAACTTTTAATAATATTTCTAACTGTTATAATTAAATTCAAATCAGTTTCTTTCTGTTTTATCAAATACTTCCATAGTTTTTGCCACTAACAAAATTATGATAAAATATTGCCTTTTTGTTATTAAATTCAATTCTTGAGTTATTAGTCATTTTATTTCATAGAACACACATCCTTTTATGTGCACATAAAGCAATCCAATGATGTTAATTTAGTTAGTATTTAACGATTAATTTAATTTTTACATTTTTTAGAATGTTAAATGTGTAAATTGTTAATGCAAAAATCATTATGTAAGATAATTCATGATTACGAAGATCCATTCCTGTAGATAAGATGGGAACCAGGATTGGAAAAAGAAGGAACACAACATAATAGTTTTCTAGTCAGGCATGCAAACATGAAAAGGAAAAGAATGATATTTCGGATAACAGGAATAAAAATTATTATACGAAGGAATCTTTTTTGTCACTACAGTAAGGAATGGAGGGAAAATATGGAATCTCAGAGGTTACTAAACACATAATAGTTGATTAAATGAATGGATAGAAAAAAAGGAAGAGAGATTTAACTGTTAGTTAAGGGGATGGATGATAAGAGAGAGACAGATAGAGAGAGAATGAACAGAAATTGTGTATTATTAATTTTAAAATGCCATATGTAAACTTCGAACTTAGTTTTAAACTAAACAATATAAGGTCTAAAGTAATAAAGTAATAATAAGCAGTCTAAAGTAATAAAGTATATCAAATTACTCTATAAATAACAGTAAAAAATTTAGCTCATATTAATTTACAAATTTTTTTTAATATCTATATATTTATTCATTATAATTAAGAATGAGATAACTGAATTAGCATACGACAGTTTTGAGATAATCTATATAGTCAATAAAATTTAAATATTTTGATTACTTCTTTCTGTCCCTAATATTATTTCGAAATTTTCTTGATAATTCAGGTCTTTTAGATCGATATCTATGCCCTTTTGGAATTTGTGGTTGAAATAATGCAACAGGCCTAAAAAAGAAAATTAGATCAAGTACTGAGCAAGATTTTTCAAGTTCATCCCTCGACATGATTTTAATATAAATAAATTTAATATTTAAAAAATGGAGTAAAGGAAAGGACTAATAAATAAATTTAGTATTAAAAATGTTTTATTGAATTACTTGTGTAATGTCCCATATCCAGAAGATTTAATACTGGAATGGAAAGTTACAGGCAAATTTTTCTTTGATAATCCTTTTTTCAAACCTAAGAATAATATATTGTATCATAAATTTAATTTGGAATATCAAGATAAATTTTAAATAGATAACTTATATAAATATGCATTTTAACTTACATTGGGAGTACATACTGGATAATAAACATTTAATTAGAATAACTACCTCTTAAGTGATAATTATTTATCATTCATATTTATGTCTTTTACTGCAAAAAAAGTACATTTAAATTATTTAAAATATAGATATAAATGCATTATTTCTAGTTCAAATCAGTATTAAGATAATTTGAAGCAAAATTAAATTGAAAATAATTTTTGTAAGCATTTTTTTTTTTTGTAAAATCATTAAAAATATGTATAGAAAACCATTTTATAATTATTTTTCAAATACAGTAAAATATCAAAAAGATATTGATGAAATTTAAATTTCTTACAATATCTAAAAATAAGTTAAAAAATTAAAAATAAATTTTAAATGGCAAGATTTTATCTTCAAAAATTTGGTAAATAAGTAGTACATGCTGATAAAACATTGCTTAGGAGTTTATGAATATATATTAATATCATAAGCAAAATAAAAAAGGAATAACATAATGTACTTAGTTTGAGAACAGAAATGAAATATGTCTGTCTTATATATAGGTTGATGGGATTCACAAGTTAATATTTAGATTAACTGAGAATGAATAAGGCACATTTAAAAGAAAGAGGAAGATATAAAGTATCACAATAACGAATGCTTATGAAGTTGTATTTTTCCAAACAAACACGTTTGATAACTTGGTCAATATTCATTATTTACCTTTGGGTGTTTTAGTTTTCTGGATCTTTGGAATCAACAAAGATTTGCTGTTTTCAACGTGCTTACTGAAATAAATCACAGGATTACAGAAACATGTTAAGTATTTCAGGTTTTAATTATAAAACTGATTTTTCTTTTAAATGGTATAAGTTACTATGTATTTAAAATTTCTAATTTAAAATTTCATTAAGGTAATTTATTTTATTAAAGAAAATTCCCTTTTGTACTATAATAATAAGAAATATTACTATAAATAAAGAAAAAGCATTACCTGTTTAAAAAAGTTAAAATATGACTATCAGGTTCTATCCTTAAGCTGCTAATAGCAGATTCTGATAATAAAACATCATTTAAGGAAAGCTTGATTAACATCAGAAATTCATTCAATACAGGAATAAGTACCACATATGCCTAAATAAAAGCAATAAAAATCTTTCATACATTTTATAAAAATATTATTATAAAAATTCTATAATATATAAAGAAATCAATAAAAAATTCATTTTGAAATATTTAAGCATTTAAAAATTTATAAACATGGGAGAAGTAAATAAGGTCAACAGCAGAAAAATTTGTGTTCACTCCATCAATTGTCAATTCATATAATAAAAACAAATAAAAAAAAAATGGAAGGTAGAAAAAAAAAAAAAGATGAAGATGAAAATATAACAGTAAAACATTGCATTCATGTATTTAAATTTTGAAAAGAAAGAATAAAATAAAATCATTCAATTAGATTTTCCCCTACATCTTCTTTTTGCTATGTTAGTTTTTATGATACTAATATGATTTTTCAACAATTTTAATTTGATTTTTTGTTGAAATAAATATAATTTTTTTTTATACCTCAGAGTTATCTGAATTACAAGTAATCATTCCAGATCTTACTAAACCAATTGATGACTTTGTCTCAGAAATTTCAGAAGGACCTGAAATAAATAAAGTAGATATCAATAAAATATTAATTTTTCTTAGTAATGACAAAATAAATAAACACATTAAAAGATATAAGTTTTCTTACCATTGTAATCAATGAAAAGAATAATCTCTTCATTATTAATTTTCAACAGAAATAAACAAGTACTTGTAACAATTAGTAAGTACATATTTCCAGGTAAGCAACTAGAAAAGATAATGTGATAAGTAAAAATTAAATTTCATGACAGTTAGCAAAATTGAGAAGATAGATAAAAAAAATGACTAGTAATAATTTGGAAAAACATGACTAATATATAACCAGAAAATAAAAATAATTTCCAAATGGTCACACATTTCTATTGGAGGGGGGGGGAAACCCAAGAATCTGTGGCAAACAATTTCTTTTCAGCTAACTATACATATATTAAAAATTATATTAAATTGAATCTCATTTTAACAAAGATTATTTCTCCTAACTTTATTAACTCCTTATTCCCAAATTTCTGTAAATTAAATAATTACTGCATTTTTGCTTGAAAGAAAAGATATGACACCTTTTTATACAGGAAACAAGTTTCATTTAATTTATTTATGAAAAGAGAATCTTAATATCAAAAAATAATCAGTATTTATGAGAGTTCAAACTAATTTTACTATCATCATAAAAATGAATATAAACTGCAAGAAAATACTACAATTCAGACATAATAACTAATTTTTTGAAAAAATTCTAGAAATTCTTTTTATGGGTATTCAGATTTCCATGTAAGTACTTTATACTAAATTGTTTAAAAATAAAGACCAAATAATTATGGATGTTGAAAAAGACATATTCTCAGCATGACAGAGTTGTAACAAGTCAGCTCTTATGACCACTTTGCAAAAAGAAAGTATATACAGGCTAATAAAAATATTTGTATTTGTTTAGTTGTCAAATAAATAAATTTATATGAATTATAAAATATAAGAATAATAACATTTTGGGAAGTACTTTTTTCATTCAGTAAGTATTTCACTTGTTATCATAAGATTTAAAAAAGAAAACAGTTTTGTACAATTCAGAATGATGCATAATCATAGATCACAATAAATAAATAAAAAAAATGCAATTTTCACAAAATTAATAAAATAAAAAATTAATGTGTACAAATTATAAATATGCCAATCAAGTTAAAATATGAAAACAAAAATTGAATAATTTTTTAAAAAGAGGCTTTGTAATTCCTTTTGTCTAAGGGTGCAAAAATAAAACAAATAAAATTAAACAAATAAAACAGCAGTTACTTATATGGATTTGAAATGGTCTCAAAATGGAAGATTTTAATAGAATATACAGGAAAACTGTCAGTTTTAAAGTCTTGGAACACACCTAGGAATAAAAAAAATGCATCATGAAAAATGAATAAGAAAAATGTAAACAGAAATAAATAAAAGAATACATAAATTATATAAAACGTGTTCAATTAAAATCAAAAAGCATAGTAAAACTTTTTTTTACGTTTTAATCATACAAAATGATTTAAACCATACTTAATATTCCCTTAAAAACAAATATTACCAATGTACTTATTCTTTCGTTAAATATTTAATGAAAACAGAACTGATTTATTTCAACAGAACAGTAAAAAATATATAATTAAATTAATATCAGAAATTGTAGTGAATATTTCATTATAGAAGGAAATAATATTACAGCTAAACTGAAGGAAAAAATGCTAAATTTTCTTTCATTCAGAAATCATGAAATCTTCTGATCATTATTAATGTGTGTCTGAAAATTAAAAAAATACAGAGATATTTAATGCTTTTTTATGAATAATGCTAAGTTTCATAAAAGATAAGAATTACGTACTAAAAAAAACTAAACTATAATCACGGTAAATCTAAAGTTAGATAACAAGAAAAAAATTACCATCTTCAGAAGAATCGGATTTTAGCTGTTGAGCAATTAATTTCCAGACCAGAATGTTTCTAATATGATTATAATTTTTATCATAAACATTTAAATGGCCACAAGTTGTTCCAACAACTGTTATCCCACTTTGACTATGGGTGCAAAAAGAAGTTGGAAAACCTACGGAATGCATTTGAATTATCAACACATTATTTTGAACAAAATTTGATTTTTGTAGTTAGAAATTTTTTAAAATGTAAGCTTATTTATAACGCTAATAAAATAATTTAAAAAGTGATTTTTTAAGTTTATTAATTTTTATTTTTTAAATAAAATTATCAAGAAGAAATCAGAAATTCACAAACTGCATTTGTATACATTTGTAAAATTATAAAACTTAGATACATTAAAAGTGATTTAACTATCATTTTTGAAAATAAATTAATGTGCAAAAAATATCCAGGAATAAATGACATTTATAGGTATTTTTCTGCATGCTGGGTACAACAAGATGATGATACACCAAATGATGTGGAATTCCATCAAATTTGGTGCCAAATGCTCTATTTGTTTTGTCATTAACTTCACTTGGTAACTTTGCTGTGTTTGGTTCACAATGGCGACACACACACACGAATAATGGAAAAGTATCTTTTTATATTACAGTACAATTTATATTCTATCACATGGTAATTTATATTATATCATACTAAGAGAAATGTAATATACATTCATTAATATAAAAACACAAAAAAATGCTGTTGAAATATAATCACAATATTTTACAGCATTTAGATTATTGAACACCATTGTGAAGATATAATACTATATTTTGCATTAATTGGGTTGCATGAAAATTATTATTTTCAATGATATGAAGAATTCAGGAAACAAGAATTCTAATTTAGTTTCCATTTACATGCATTGTGAACATTTGAATTGTAAATGATTTATTAAAATAATAGTTTTTTATGATTAACCATTATGATTTTTTATGATTAACCCCACACAATCACACAAAAATATCTTAGATATTAATAGATAAGAAATGCATATCACCCAAAAATGTGATGAATTATGCAAAAACTTAACTTATCATCTTTTACTTTCAAATAAAATCAAACCTTTAACAGCCTTTATTTCTCAAATATATTCTTTGACATTCACTATACATTTTTGAGATTAGCTCTCAGAATCTCTAATTCTCAATTGTTATGGGTAAATTTCACTGATAAGAATTCTTTTCAAATGTTTTGAATTATTTCTTCATATTTTTTAAAATTCAAGATTTAAATATAATTATAAAATAATAATAAAGTAATAAATAACTTAAACAAAAACTTATTAGAAAGTAAATTTGTAATAAATGATAATTGCAAGATCAACAAGTTAAAAAAAATTATCACTTTAAACACACTGTATATAAATTGTTGATTTTTAATTGATTTATACACCCTCTGCCAATGGATTGATATGCTCATAAATTTAAGCATTTATTATTAAGTAGTGATAGTGATCACA
>JAPMOQ010010798.1:1658514-1702640 GCA_026543055.1 Argiope trifasciata | reverse complement strand
GTTTTGCACTAAATTCCACAGTATGATGTTATCGGATGAACAAGAGCATAAAAAATAATTGGAAGGGTTATGAGAAAAAGCTAATGCAGATACAAGTTTGTGATGTCCAATGAGTATCACGGGCTATAAAGAAAAACAAACTTTAAGAGAAGGATAGGGCAACACAAGACAAATTATAAAGCATTAATAATAAATAGCTACATTGAATGACATATATTTGAAATAATTATACTAAAGCAGTGATTTCATGTACCTCCTTTAAAATATTTTCCATGCTCCAGATAGCTATATTTCCTCTTTCATTTAAAGGCACAGCTATATAATTTTCGGAGCATTCACAAAGATGAGTTACCATAGAAGTTGGACAAGACAGACGATGAAAAAGTTTCTTAGACATATTTAAAATTATTTTTTTTATAAATTCGGAGGAAGAAAATTTGACTGAAAGCTGTCTTTATACAAAAATTACAAGTTATTAAATTTAAGCTACTTTCTAAGAAGTCCACATTTTACTTTCGTTATTGTTATTTATATCGTAACCATAGTAACGAAAGTTCACTGTAAGGTTACAGAACCATAAATAATTCTGCAATTTTTAAGCACATAATTATAATTTTTCTCCCTCTTTAAAATTTATTTAATACAAAAAATTAATGGATGTGAATATTATTTTTATTAATAAAGGGTATAATGATGATATTTGAACCAAATGTTAATGACCCGATTTCAGCTGCCTTAACTGAAACGAAATTTCTAGGAAAACTACACTATAACCGCCTGTTTGAATTGACGGATTCAGTACTACTGGCAACAAACAGTTTTTAAATTTTTTTGTAATGTTTGTTAAATTATTTAATTAGTTCAATTCTTTTTTTTGAAATATTTTAACGCTCTGGCATTTTTTCATTCAATCCATAGATTTTTGAAACATATAAGATAGATAATGAATTATCGAAACTTATAATTCATTTATCATAGTAAGTAAATTAAGGAAAGTTTTTTAGTATGGTGTCAGAAATAGGATTAAATGCTTAGATCATCCATTGTGTATTTGTTAAATGAGTACTCCATTATATTTAAACTATTGACAGTTTTAACGCTTGCATTATTTTCTTAATAATTGAAGCTTGAAGGTCAGCATTCTAGTTTTATGATGAGTTTGCAATAATCGTAATGAACGTATTGCATTTCAATTTCCAGAATTAGAAATTTTTGGCTAATAATTCTCTCATTTTCGCAGTTGCAATTATTAAAGTAAGTTGAATGAATTAGGTAGTAAAAGTAAAATTTTTTTAATATAGTAGCAAACTAATATTATTACTTATTTATCAGATTACGGAGCGTGGAAGTCTACTGTAAACATGGCAAGAGAACCAATTATCCTAAATGTGTATGATATGGTAAGAATATTTATGTTCATCCTTGATGTATTTTGATTAAGTTTTTTATTTGTTATTAAAATAATAATACTTTGTCAAATTTATTTTAAATGGCAATTTCACAAAACTGAAAAATATGGAGCAGATTTCTAATTTTGCATTCTGGATTTCTAATCAATAAAATTGTAAATTTATACACCTAATATATCATATTAGGATTTTTGTTTTTGTGAAAATAGTTTTTCCAGATTGAGAAATTAAGTATTTTAATATTTGATTTGAGCTTAAAAATGACAAAATGATTATTTTTAAAAAAATACATATTTAGTATGTTATATTCTTCTTTTCTGTAGATATTCCAGCTTAAAATTTACCTATTTGACTTCCTTGATATGTTGAACATATTTAATGTAACTGAGTGTTCCCTTGTTCCTATATAAATTAAATCTCCAAGTTTTTAACACTAGAAAAAAATTGGTTCAGTTTAAAATTAATAAGGGTTTTAAATTTTGATTAGTAATCAATGATAAAGCATTAGTAATTAATGATTAAAATTTTAAGCTTCTAACTCTTAGAATTTCTCCCTTTATTCAAGTAAGAAAATAAAATTGTTCTGTTGACAAATTATTTTTTTTCAAATTCATATTTTACTCCTGTATAGAAATGTTTGCATGTAGTCTATTTACTTTTTCAATATTCATATTATTCACTTACAGATAAAAAGCATGTCGCAAAATTTAGCTGAAAGTAGATTTAAAACACTGTTTGAAATAAAATTATATCTGATATTGAGCTCTTTTATACAGGAGCTATTTGTAATGCTTTGAGAATTTTTCTCTTTGACTTTCAATAGGAAATTTAATTTTTAGTTTAGAATTATGATGTAGAATTATGGTGCTTGAAAATAAGATTAGTAAATATTTAAAATGCTGCAAACAGAAATGGATTGATTCTATTCTGAAAAGAAAGATTTGATGTATTTATTATTCTAATAATAAATTTTAGTCTTGAGATTTTAATATTTATACTGTCATCCTCTAAATAAATTCATTTATTGATAGAAATACTGGTTAATTATTTAGATTATATTAAAAAAAAGGGGCTAAGACAAAGTATTATTATTAGTATATAAGTTATTAATGTAGATGTGTGTTAATGTTATAATGATTAATAATATTTCCTATAATTTAGTATTGGATAAATGAATACACATCACCATTAGGCCTTGGAGTTTTTCATTCTGGTGTTGAAGTCTATGGAACTGGTAAATAAACTTACATAATTCATAATAATCACTTATAGCATATTTTAATGCATTTTTTTTTTCAATAGAAATATAATATAAATAGTAATTTACATTTACTTCAATATGTTTTCTTAATAAACTAAAATTCTTCTTGCATTTTTGCAGCAGTTAATGCATTAAAACTACTAAAGTGCTATAACATATCCTATATTATCAAAGAATCATCAGAGTATTCAGAATTTTCATGTATCATTAGCTAATAAAAACATTTTTCAACTTCAGCTTTCTTCAATTACACAGTAGTCTTAAAGCATGAGTTAAACTTGTGTTGTCTAATGAATTCAGAATAATTTAATTTATAATTAGTTTAAAAAAAGAATTTTTGACCTTGTAGAAGAATGCTTAATAAAAATTAAGGTACTTTTCCATTATACTGGTGCAGGTGAAAAGTCGGCAATAATGATGCAACTAACAGCAAATGGAATATTGCCGCCGGTAACCTTTTGCCGCTATATTTTTAAAGAAAGTTGCAGCCATTTTATCACCTGAGCCAAAATTGTGATTGTATTCTGTCCTCAAAAAGTCTGCTTGGTGAGATTTGTGCCAAAACAATTGAAAAGTACCAAAATTAATAATTACTATTAATTAAAAAAAACTTAAAAGTAGGCTATTTTTAATTATTTATCTTGCATTCTTTCATTTAGTGTATAAATATTTACTGATTTGATACTGAACAATAAAAAATCATTAGCCTTTTCAATTTAAAAGCTAAACTAATGAAAAAGTTTAAATACTATAATAGTTTTAAATTAATATCTATTACTCAATTATTATTTTCCAATTTTTTTTAATTAAAATTTTAGGCCTTGCTACAAAAAGTTTTTATCACACTGAATTTTTTTTATTCCTGCCCCCATTTTTATCATTCCTTGGAAAATATGGAAATGCTGCAAAGAGACAATACCTTCTTCCTTTCAGAATTGGTTGAACTAAATAAATATGCCTTGTTCTGCATTAAATAGCAATAGAAAGTGGTACTACTTTTTAAAACCATTTTCTCTTTATAAATTATAAAACAGGATGGATGAGTGTGGGTAATTTTATCACATATGCACTGTAGTAGAAATTAATATTTTTAGAAATTTTCTCTCTGCAGAGAGAGGCATATCATTTTTCACTGTGCCATTAGATTAGATTGTTTAAAAGATTTGATTGTCTTATTCAAAATTGTAGGAAATTGAGATTTTTATTATTCCTTGAAAAGATTTGATGCAATTTTGTAATGTAATCTATGTGAGAGTCATCCCATATACCTTTTAACAATACAGAAACATAAAAAGTGTTTATACTTCATCATAAGTATAAATACTCTCTTACCAATCTTAATGCATAATCACATTATATATATTTTAAACTTAAGTTATTTTGTGATTGTATTCATGCATTTTTTATGAGTAGATATTTTAAAGAAATTATAATTAAAAAAAGTTAACTAATATCTTCTAACCTCAAGGGGGGAGACTTAAATTTAACTTGATTATTTTATAACTTTGTTTTTAGCATGTATTGATTTTCTCTATGAAATAGCTGTGTTACTTATTAAAATGTTCATTGCTTGCAATCACTTTTTAAAAAAGATTTAATTTAAACAACATTTATTGACATCTTAGGAAAAATTATATTGTATATATGATTGTAATTTTGGTTTTTGCTGTAAAGTTTTTCATTTGTAATTATTTCCATTAAAATTTATTTTTTCTCACTAATGTGCAGTGAATTTGAACAATACTTAGAATACTCTGTTTAACAGTATATGAGAAGAAAACATTATGGCAGTGATTCTCAACCTGTGGGGCGCACCCCCCTAGGGGGGCGTGAGAACTCTAGTGGGGGGGCGAACATATCCAAGAGAATATGTTATTTAAAAAAATTGATTGACTGAAAGGAAAGAACAAACACACATACAAAAAACAAAATACATTTCGACATATTTAATAATTAACTTATTAAACTAAAACAACTCACTAAATTAAAAACAAATTTAATAATTATTAGTGACTTCCTTGAGCCTGTCTTGCAGAGCAAAGTTTTTCAAAGGAGGGTTTAATATTAGAAATACACTCTCAGTTCTTTTTCTATATTTAGTTGAGATCTATATTTTGTCTTCAAAGAAGCAACCACATAAAATCCATATTCACAAAGGTAAGATGTTGAAAATGGTAGTAGAATTTCGAAATGCTTTTGTTTTTAGTGCAGAAAACTCATCATACACTCCTGCCTAAAATTCAAAGAGTGATTTATCACTAAATTGTCTTTTGGTTTCCCCGCTTGCAGTGAAGTCTATGAAGGTTTCTTCCTCATCAACTGAGAGTCCTTCGGGAGCATTTTGAAATGGATCCCTCACCCGCTTGTAACTTGTTATCAGTTTGCCGTCAGCAAGAAAGTTCTTTTTAAAATTCTTTGCTATCATTGCTAAATGATTTTCAATGGTTACAAAAACAACTTTTACATGTTGTTCTTCAGCCTTGTAAGTTTTAATGCAATCATTCAAATTTGCAAACATTGTTAAGTTTTATTGCTTTAAATTTCTGATCCACAATTCCAATTTCCTACAAAAAGCATTAACTTTATCACTCGTATCCAATATATGTGTATTTGCTCCTTGCAGTTGAAAATTCAAGTTATTTAATTTCTCGAATATGTCAACCATGTAGCTCAATTTCATTATAAATAAACTATCGCGGAAATTCTCAGCTTTCGGTCTGTTTTCCTCTTCTAAGAAAATGACGATTTCTTCTGTTAATTCATTAACACGTTACAAAAATTTCCCCCGTGATAACCATCTTGAATCGCAATAAAATAGTAACGCTGAATGTACTGCACATATGTCTTTACAAAGTTCGGAAAAGATTCTTGATTTCAGAGGTCTCATTTTTATATAATTTACTACGGTTACAACCGTAGTTAATACAATATTCAAACCAGGACTCATTTCTTTGGAAGCCAAAGCTTCTCTGTGGATCATGCAATGTGTCCAGACGCACTCTGGTGATTTTTGTTTCACAAGTGCTTGAATACTTTGGAATCTTCCGGACATAGAACGAGCACCATCGGTGCATATTCCGACGCAATTTTTCCATTTTATGTTTGCCTCGTTCATAAAATCATTTGAGATAGCAAATAATGCGAATGCTGTTGCTTTGAATTCTATTGGTTTGCTGAAAAGTAATTCTTCTACTACTCACAAATCATCCCAAAATCTAACATAGGCAATGAAATGAGGATCTTTATTACTATCTGTTGCCTCATCGAGTTGTATTGAAAAAAAAATTGTCACTTAACTTCGACTAAAACTGACACTCTACACCAGGGATGGGCAAACTCCGGCCCGCCGGAAGGCTCTATCCGGCCTGCAGATAGAATTTTAATTTGCCGGTCAGAGGCAAATTAAAAGAAATATTCATATATTATATATCCATCTCCTTTTCTACTCTGTTTAATTATATATTTTCTTCCTTTTTTTTCAAAGAGCTGGTAATCTGTTTACACTCTCTATTTTTGTTCTACAAAACATAAATCGAAGGAAATAGCAAACACAGGCAGTTTTCAAGCGGTAAAGTGTTAAAAGCGGAAGTTATTTGTTAGTCATAGCTGTAGATTGGCGCCAACAAGCGTTATCTTTTTTTGTGGAGCAGACATATGGGAATTCAATATAAGTAAATTAGACCTCACATGTGGCAGACTGAGCATTTTAAGCTCCATCTAGCGGCTTTTTCTTTTAGCGCGAGTTCTAATATTATTGATTGCGTGTTGAAAGATTGTGGACATATAGCGTCATTGTGAATAGTGGTGAAATTATTAAAAGTATAGCGTAGCTAGTGCTTGTTTGTGTTATTCGTAAAATATTTCAACTCCAAAATGGCTACTAAAAAACGTAAAGTTGATTCAGAGTGCCGCGCTCTTAATGATGAATGGGCATGGAAATATTTTTTTCAGTTGTAAAAGATAAACCAGTGTGTCGTATCTGCAATGAAGCTGTAGCAGTCTTCAAAGAATACGACATTTCCCGTAATTTCACATCTAAGCATAAGAATTCCAATTACGAAGCAATTTCCGAATATGAAAAAAAAAAAACAAAATGCAGAAAGTCTTTGTAAAAAATTATCAGGCCAGCAAAATTTTTTCAAGAAGGTAAACGGTATTCAAGAAGCAGCTACACATGCAAGTTACATTGTAGCATACAATATTGCTAACAATAATAAAGCTCTCAATGATGGGGAGTTCGTTAAACAATGCATGCGCCAAGTTTGTGATGTTTTATGTCCAGACAAGAAAAATAATTTTGTGACTGTAAGCTTATCTCAAAAAACGGTGACTTCTAGAATGGAAGCCATCGATAAAAATTTGGCATCACAATTAGAGTCAAAGATTGGCCAGTTTAAATTTTGTTCCATAGCTATGGATGAAAGTACTGATATAAATGATACTGCTCAATTAGTATTATTTATAAGAGGTGTTGATTAGAAATTATTGAGGAACTGGTGTACATGCGTTCTTTAAAGGGAACTACAACAGGATATATTTTTCGTGAATTTCAGGAAGGGATTTTAACTTTGAAGGTGCCTATAACAAATATATGTAATATTACGACCAATGGAGCACCAAATATGACAGGAAAAAAACCTGAATTTCTTGGACACTTTAATCAAAACTATCCTGGGAACAATGTTGTTTTTCTACATTGTGTTATACATCAAGATGCGCTGTGTAAATCTGCATTGAATATGAAACCCGTACTTGATACAGTCGTGAAGCTTGTAAATACTATTCGATCTCGTGGGCTCAGTCACAGGCAATTTCGAGATTTTCTTCAGTCAGTGCAATCTGAATACTCTGATGTACTGTATTACACGAAAGTAATGTGGCTTAGTGCAGGATGTGTTTTCAAGTGAGTTTGGCAGCTGAAAGACGACATTATATCTTTCTTTCATGAGAAACAGTGTTCAGCGGAGTGCCAAATGTTAGATGATACAAAATGGCTTTCAGACTTTGCATTTTTTACAGATCTTCTTTGTCATATGAACAACTTGAATGTCAAGATGCAAGGGAAAAATCAATTTATCGACGATATTTGGTCACATCTCAAAGCTTTTAAACTAAAGCTTAATATGTTTGCTGGGCAGCTAGGTAAGAACGACTTATCTCATTTCCCGAGGTTAAATTCAATACCCTCAGTAAATGAAGAGAAACTTAAGAATTATGAAGATAGCTTGAAAAAACTGCATTTTGAGTTCGAATGCAGATTTCAAGATTTCAGTGTCATTCAAGCAGAATTGGATATTTTTACCATGCCATTCAACGCAAATTGTGAAGCAGTGAGGTCAGATTTGCAGCTTGAATTAATGGAGTCGCAATCTAACAATCATCTCAAGCAATTGTTTCTAAATATGCCAAAGTTAGAGTTTTACAAATCATTATCGAAAGTACGTTTCCCAAATTTAATATCTCATGCCCAGAAAATCAGTGCTATGTTTGCTTCATCTTATATATGTGAACAAGTGTTTTCAACTATGAACCTTAGAAAGAATTATTTCAGAACTAGACTGACTGATGAGCATTTAGCCTCATTCCTTAGAATCAGTACATCTCACTTCGAACCTCAATATAAGAAACTTTTAAAAATGAAATCGCAATTTCATTCATCTCATAAATATATTAAATTGTAATAATTGTATGCTGTTTTTAAAATTTTAGAAAAATTCATCTTGGCCCGCCAAATTTTATTTTTTCAATTTTTGGCCCGCGATCGAAAAAGTTTGCCCATCCCTGCTCTACACCTTCAGCTATATCAGCAATTCGATAGACAACAGTATCATTTGAAAGAGGTATTGACTGCAATTGTTTTGCAAAATTATCTGCAAACCTAATTTCTACAATCTCAATTGTGGCTGGCAAAATAAGCTCTTCACCAATGGTGTGAGACGTTTTACATCTGGCTATTTAATATGAAACTTTGTAAGAGGCAATTAAAGCTTTTTCATTCACAGACAAAGTTTTTTTCAACAATGATTTTTGCTTTTCATATGATTTTAGTTTTAATTCGAAGAATTCTCTGGGTTTGTTTACGTACTCGCTATGAAGCGTTTCCAAATGTCGTTTAAGTTTATTAGGTTTCATGTTGTCTATCGCCAACATTTTTGAGCAAATGATACACAGTGGCCTTTCTTCTTCATTTACTTCAGTACTTGTGAACCTAAAATTTAAGTATTCTTGAGAATATTTTCTTGATTTTATTTTCGGAATCACGCTCGTCTGTGTACTTGTTGATGCTTGTCTATCGTCTAATGCTCGCTTACGCCAGCTTAAAAATTTATCCATGATTCTGCATAAGTCTGCTGCCGTGAATATTTAATATGGTGAATTGAAATTACACGAAAATATATATAACATACACATTCAGAATAGATTCATTAGCGATAGAAGGATCGACTCGAATGAGATTGTCTGGAATTGAAATTGGCATCATAGAATTTTCTCCTTCTTCCTATGAGAAAACATTTGTTCACATCTGCGCTCGCTTCTAACTTAACCTTTAAGCTGAATAGACAAATTCCAGACAAACCGAAATCTCGCGAAATCGTGAGAATGCCCGACATGGCGCAATAAAAGAGCACAAAAAGGCCTAGGATTCTTGTTTTTTCAATGCTGATGATCGGTGTTGCAAAATGTCAATAAACTTCCGTATTCTTGGTAATTTGTAAAGTTTGAAATTAAGGTTGTAGTGTAAATTTAGCGCCAAAATACTCAAAATACATTATTATTGTATTCATTTTATTATATGCGGTGGGGAAGGGGGGGGCGCGCGATGAAAATTATGATTGAAAATTGGGTCGTGAATACTAAAAGGTTGAGAAACACTGCATTATGGGATTTAATATAAATGTTGCATTAGAGAAAGTGCACATGCAATTTAAATGATCCTACCCATAAGATTTTATTTAGAAAGAAATAGATAATTTTATCATTCTTATGTAATGTAATTAAGTTCTTAGTTAAGGAAAATTTTATTTATAATTTTCTTAAAAGAAGAAAGACAAAAACTAACAAATAGAAAAATGGGTAAATAGTAAGAGTTATTTATAATTAGTGGGGCAATATTTTTTAAAGAGTCACTTCTGTATTTTAGTCTTTTATGAAAAAGGTAATTTTAATTTGTGTTTCAAAAATATCTATAAAAATTATAGATTTTTGTTTGTATTTTTTAAAAATTCCTTACACTTAAAATATTTCTTAGAAAAACTGTTTTAAAAGCTTAAAATTTCTTTGCTACTTAGTTTTTCCTAGAAATATTTCTGAAAATATTCTTTAGAAATAAATCCATAAAGGGATATTTATTAATAAATCTAAACATTTTTATCTGCATTTCGTTTTAGAATTTGCTTATGGTGGCCATCCATTTCCATTTTCTGGAATATTTGAAATAACTCCACGAGATGCTGATGACTTGGGAGAGCAATTTAAATTTAAGTAAGAAATTCTGTTAATATTGTTAGGTGTTATTTTTTGTTATTCATTTTCTGAAATATCTTGTGTCTTGCTTTAAATTTGCTATTATTATTTAAGGAGATTTATATTTCGAAATAAAGTTAAAATGTATTTAGAGAATTAAATATGTGTAGTTTAGTTAAAACTTTTTTTCCTTATTGATTATGAACTTAAATTTTTGTTTCAATTTTTGACCGGCTTTTGGTAATGTGATTGTCAATATTTTAAATAGCTTTATTAATCATCTTGAAGAAAAAATATTGAAATAAAAAAATAAACATAAAAACCTTTTAGGGAATATTAATTTTTTAAATGTGAATCTCTTGTGAAAAATCATCTGTTTTTAATAAAATTATCAGTTTTTTTTCTGTGTATTATATATATTGTCAAAAGTTAATAATTGCTGATTGATTACTACTTGAGCATGAAAACTGGGATATTAAAATTACTATGGTAAACATGCAAAAAATATTAAATGAGTTCTTGATTTCTTCAGGCAATCTTTGTTAATTGGTCACACAGATTTCACTGACAGTGATATTCGTCAAATTGTTGAAGAATTGGGGAAGCAGTTCAGAGGCGATTGGTATCACTTAATTACAAAAAACTGCAATCATTTTTCTGGTGCTCTTACTCAAGTAAGTATTAAAAACCTCTTATGTGGTTTTAATACAAGAAACATATAATCTTGCTCTCCTTATCATAACTTCACAACAAGAATATATTGTAAGATATTTCATATTATTAGATGTTGGCCATGATGTAGGATATTTAAAATGTTAATTATTATTTGTCTAAATAGTAAAATTAATTTTTTTGTGATATTAGGTAAGTTTTGAGATTATATAGGATAAAAAAAATAAAAGGAACATTCAGATTGATCATATATCTTTTGTTCAGATATGATGGCATACTAAAAATCTTTGGAAGGAATGCAATTAGCATTAGGAATTTTTATTCACTTTCTTACATCCTGAGCATGGCATAGTTATCAAATTAGTTGAGCAGATATTAATAAAAAATGAATCTTATTAAAATTCTTAAAGAAAGAAATTGTAAATCCAAGATTTTTTTTAAAAAAGAAATACTAATATACAATTTCCGTGGTAAGCTATTTCAGTTTTAAATCATATGTTGCAAGATCTTCCTTTTTTAAAATTTTGTGATGACTATTTCAAAATACTTGTTAGAATTGCCCTATATCCTGAACCTTTTTTAAATACTGAATCAATTCTTTAAGAATCTGTTTGTTTTTCATTCAAATGACAGTTATATTTAAAAACTGAAACTGACAATTGTAGTTAAAAAATGACAACAAATGAAATAATAATAAAAATCACTAATAATTTTAAGCCTGCATTTTTTTAAAAAAAATCCCTGTGCCAGTCAGTGTGTATATGAATAAATTGTATCTTGTATTAGCTATACTGTGACAGGCATGTTAGCAAGATTCTGATATAAATGTAACAAAATGTTAAGATTTTTTTTCTTCTCTCTCTTGTACATACTCTTCTCGCAGTCACATTTGCATTTAATAAAGGGGATTTATTAATCATTAGTGAATAACTCAACTATTCTACCATTACATAGATATATTTCCAATTAACTGTTTTGCATGTTGCATAGTTCTGATTTAAAATATATATGTATGCAATTGAATCTAGACAATGAAAGAATCCCTTATTTACTGTGAGTATTATATCATAAAAAAAGCATGATTATTTCTTGCATTAATTCAAAATAAGCTTGGAGATTGTTCTTACAATTACATTGTTAGACATTTACTTATAATTTGAATTTTATTAGTTAAATTATTAAAGTATAAAAAAATTTGATTGTGTGAATGCTATGTGTAAATTTATATGAATTACTTTGATTGAAAAATTACTTTATAGTTCTGAATTATGTCTTGAGACCCAATCTGCAATATGGAACAGTATAATTGATACACATTGCTGCATACAAAAATGATTTTGTATACTGCAAGCATTGATTTCAAAATGTTGCTTTCTCATGATTGTAGTTTTTGTTTCAGTAATTGTTGCCTTCATAAATTCATTTATTATGAATTTGTAAAAATATTTGTAAAATATTACTTTGCAATTTAACTATTGTTTTTTCCTAGTTAATTTTTCTTTTATATTAAGGAAATTACTTTTCTCATTTAACTTTGATTGTCTTTACTATTAATAAGATTCCATTTCCTGCATGTTTTTTTGCTTAAAATGCTTGCAAAGTAATTCTTTACTGTGTTTGTTGATACTTACATAATATTTGAATGTATCTGAATTGAAACTATTTATATTTATCTTATGCAATGGAACTCTTAAAGCATTGCAAGATTCTTTAACATGATCTTTTTGACTAGTAATACAGATTTTAATTAGTTTCCAAATTTTAATTGATATTGATGCTTAAAAATATTTTGATAAGTTATATTCTACTTCTTAACTTATTTAATTGTCACCAAAATATAATTTTTTGTGATGTTGATATATTATAAATGAAAATTATTCCTTCTTTATTTTATTATTCAGTGTCATGTAAAAATGTCTGTTCTTTCTCGTGATACTAAATATTTACTTATTGTGCCACTTAGATTATCTGTGGTAAGGACATACCATCATGGGTGAATCGTCTTGCTGATATGAGTTCTCGTGTACCATTTCTGCAACGATGCCTCCCCAAAGAATGGCTGACTCCTATTGCTCTACAAGCAACCTTGCAAGAGAATGCAGAAACTTCAACTAGTCAGACAGAGGAAAACCAACTCTGACGATCAGCCTCTTGGCCTGGGGCAAAAATACCCTGAAGTGCCATTTCTTTCCTTTTTTAATAACAGACTCCTTAGAACAAGCCATGGCCAGATCTTCAGGGCTTGGTATGATATGTAAGGCAGTCAAATATTTGCTCTTACTTTTGTATTACACGAATTTAAAATAAACCGTGTGCCAGATGCTCATGAAATATTTTTATCTATTCATTATCAGTTTTGTTAATGTTCTGAATGTTTCTTAAAATTGTTTTTATTCAAAAGTACACCTATGAAAATTAAAGAAGGATATGAAAAATTCTTCTCTGATACTAAAATAAGGAATGTAAAACATATACAGTATTTTACATTTAAGAAAAATTGTCTTTTATCACTATTTGAAACTTCTTAGTGGCTTATATTTAATGAATTTCATATTTATTATTTTTATTTAAGATTTTATTTAATTTTTCTCCAGCAAAAACTGCTCACTTTTGATGCTAGTCTATTTTGCATCTCTTAAATGCGTTTTAATTTATATTCCTATTTAAACATTTATATATTTCTTATTTTGTGATTTAATTGCATGAAGTATTTTAAATAGGCATTTAAATTTTATTGAAATTCTTAAAGAGTATGAAATAAATATTAACCATTTTAAATAATCTGACAAGGAAATGAATATGCAATGCTCTATCATATCCTAGAAAATTAAATTAAAAGTAGAGCTTTGAAAAATTTTGATTTGACTGATTTAGAAGCAAAGAGACATCAGACCAATAAATGCTTTATTTATTATTTACTTTTGGTTAAATACTTTCAATCATACTTTTTTTTTTGTTGCTGTTACTCTTCCTCCTTAAATGTTGTGCTATTAAGTAATTTTTCACAAATTTATAATTTTCTTCCTTTTTTTTATGGTTAGTGTTTTCTGTGGTTTCATTTTCATATGCTCAATCCTATCATCACAAAACAAATTCCAATGTTTTAGTTAAAATCACATTATAATCTCATTTATGATTTCTGTATAATCTATTTTTGATATTTTCTATGAGTGTTATTGTATACAAATACTATGAATTCAATTCAGTTTCAATTAAACTTGAAAAATGAAATACATTAACTATATATTGATTTCATATATTGTTTTCTTTCAAATACTCTATTATATTAATCTTTAGCCTTATTTCTAAGGTTTGATAATTTTTTTTGAAAAGGGGGAAAAAAATGTCAATTCAATTTAAATGCATGCTTTGAGTTTACCCCCCCCCCAAAAAAAAGATTCCTTTGTCATGTATATTAATCAGTTTTTATTAAGTTTTTAAAATTGTTGCTTGAATTTCCTTTAATACTATATTTAAAGTTCATTTATGTCACTGAAGCATTAGATATTTTTCTTTATAAATATGATATAATTTTTTTTCTTGCATTGTTTTTTAAAATAATAAATTTTCCTTATTGTTCTACTCTCCAACCTTTGGTACGCTATAAATAAAGAGAAAAGTTGAGTTTCAATATTTATTTTATTACTTTACAAAATCTTGCTTAGACATTTAGAGAATTTGTTACCTTTAATATTTTCTCCATTGTCATTCAAACATTAAATTTTTCATAAAGGTTCCATCATCAGTTGTTTACTCAATAGATGCATTTTTCTAGAAATTGTGCTTTTGATATGCTTGCTTTAAAAATTATATATAGTATGCTAATTTTTGAAGGTGTGAAATTGTATTTAGAATTTTAGATTTGGATATTTATATACAAATATTTTGAACTTGATAAAATATTTATTGGTAGTATAAAAATCAAATTTTAAATCAGATGTTGAAATAATAAATTTTATGCAAAATCCTACAGTTGTTGATTTTAATTCCTGAATCAGCCAGTCAATAATATGCTTTTTTTTTAAAAAAAATTTTTTAAAGTATAGTTTTAAATGTAAAACATATTTGTGTTAAAAAATCAATCCTATGTTTCTCATTTTTTAAGCACTTCCTATATTTATATAAATTTTTGCAACAAACTGTATGCTTTCTGATTTTAACGTGGTGTTTTGAAAACTTAATTATTGCAGTGTATTCTTTTATTCCACTGTACAGCCTCTGAGACTAGTCATTTTTGCTTCTTATTTCTATTTTTAAAATGATCTAATAATTCATGATCATGTATATCGTGAGTATTCATGTTGTATATTGTATTGAACAGTGAGTTACTATATTCCTGTTTTAAAAATGTACCATACTTTATGCTCAGTCTTATTTTAAGATATTTTACCATGTAAGAAGTTTAGTAAAAATGACATTATTCTGAAATATTCAGACAATTGAAGTATAAAGAATTTATGAATATTGCTGTATTTCATTAAATTCATGTATTATTGATTGCAAAATTTTTTTAATCTGTGTTTATAACCTTATATATTTAAAAGGTTTTTATGTAAAGTGATCTTTGCTTGTGATTGGTTACTTTGAAATCTGATTATAAAATTTCAGAAATTACTCATTCTAGCTGATTGGAAAATCTGCTGATTTTTTTGTTTGTTTGTTTCTTTACTTGCTGGGTTATATATATTTTTATTGCTCATATATGTAAAGTTGCTATTATCCAAAAAATTTGACATTTTTTCATTTGATTTTTTCAGTGTTGTTGCAAGTAAACTGAAGTAGTATATATGATTGACTTAAAACAGGTTAACCACCAAGCATATATATTTTGCGTTATCGAGAGACAAGTTAGGACCTTTCTAATATAACAATAAAAGCCATGGTTTAAAAATTAAAAGAAATATTTTGAAAGTTTTAGATGTTGGAAGGAAATAATTAATTTAGAAGAATAAATATATATTAATTTAGGAAGGATAAATTTAACTTATTAAGGCTTTATTAAATTTAAATTACCAACTCCTATAAATTAAAAACTGCAAAAACTAAAAGCATTAAAATTAAGATAATTGTGGAGAGAAATTAAATTGAAAAACGAAGTGGGAGAGAAAGTGGATATCTTAAAAAAAGCTTTTGAATTTCACGTATTACTTAATTTAAATTATTACATAAATTTAAAGCAGAAAAAATTTCAAAACAAGATGCCACTTCAAAATTTTCTGCACAAGTGAAACATACCAGTTAAATTGCTCGGAATTTCGGAATATGTATTGCCTTTTTATACAGAGAGAATAATAATAATAAACATTCATGGAATGCAATAGCATTGAGCTTTGTCATGGAAGTGAAAGATAACTGTTCCTTAAAGTAGATGTTAATGGTTTAAATAAGCTTAACTTGGCACTCAAATATGTTGAAATTGATATAGTAGCTATTTACATCATTGAAAGTAAATGTGAAATTTATTTTGAAATTATTGAAAAATCAATATTTTTATTTACATACTGAAAGACTATATGTTTGTCATATTCAATTTAAATAATGAAAACCAAAATTTCCCTTTTTCTTTTTTTAATGAATTAATCTGAATTAAAAAAAAATTCTTATTAATAAAAAGAGTAACTTTATACTTTAAGGGTTTAAATATCTAAGGTTGCTGAAAGTTTTTACTGCATGTTGCCATTAGAAATGGGCTCTGTTGAATTTAGTAATATATGTTAATGCAGAATTCACAAACACTTTCTATTTCATTAATCATGAACCATATATATAATTTTTTTTATCAATTAAAATAATTAAATGTTTATCTATGGTGCATAATTTGTGCCTGACAAGAAACAAATATAGAAGTTACTCATATAATGACAATCGCAAATTGTTAAGCAAGAATCTCCTCAGCTAGGATGTCAAATTGTATGTATACAGTGTTTTTACTACAGAGTCTCTAAAATTTTACATGTTATATGCATATATTTATATTTCAGTGTGAAAAAAAAAATCACTGTTACACATAGTTTTAGCAAATAGTACTTTTTAATATTGCTCACATTTTTTTTATTTAATTATATGGCTATATTTATTATCAAAATGTTCATATATATATTAAAAAATAATTACTTTGCAAAACAAATGTATGAAAGCATTTGTACCATTATTATTTAAAGGATGTAAATTTATATAGATGATTCCTAAATGTTTTCTTTACCCCCATCTCACAAAAATGAAATGATGTTTAAGTATAATCTTTCTTCTGGCTACCTGTATTTTTTCATTCCTGTTGAACTACTTTTCTTTAAATTGTTGTTATCTAATGTAAAGATTGACAATATTTTCCTCCTAATTTAATTTTAAATAATTTTTTTGTGAGTTTACATTGTTAATTTCAGGTCTATTGAAATTGTTTCAAGGAATGGCAATTTGAAAATGATTACCATATTTTATAAAAGCATCTAATAAATAAGTCTAGCTCTTTGAGTAAAAATTATCTATTGATAATCATTGCTAGGATGAGATGGGAGGTATCAACAAATGAAATAATTAATTATATTGCTGATAGTGTTTAGAGAGACTTATAAATTTATGTAATTTGTCTACTTATCTAAAATTAAAATGTTAAAAAAAATTCCAAGAACTTTCAGTACACAAAAGTGTTTTTTGTTGCACTTTATAGGAGTAGTTTTATTTTCAGTGATAAAAGATATTGGTATTATCAAGTAAATTGAAACAATTTATTGAAATTATCAGGCATGTGTCACAGTCATTTTTTAAAAACTATTTTCATGTACAATATGTTGGTACAACTGCAAAATTATCATATTCAGTCATTCCCATTTTGGAAGTAAATAAGTTTTCTCAGCATGAATGTCATTCTTACTTTTTCCCTGAATTGAATATATTTTGTGCAACTGAAAATTTTTTCAAAGGATGTATTTGGATCTGTAATATTGATTTTGAGATGACAAATTGTAAAAGTTAGGATTAAGTATTAGAACATATCAGTGAGGTATTCAAACTCCTTTCTGACTTTGTTCTAAATTTGGAAGTATCTTGCTATTATTCTTGTGTGTTTGCCAAAATATATTTAATTTTTCAGTGTTAATATTTGTGCCAAATTTAAAAGCACATCACTAACCACTATTTAAATCTTCTTCATTGAACAAAATTTTTGTTGTTGATTCTCGTACAGTACAATATATAATGTTTCCCAAGAAGTTTCAAATTTTCTTTTGTAAATAATTTAAACCTGTTTGTATTTAAATTTCCTTGCATGCTCTGGATTTGTACAAAAATATTTGTTTTAATAAAATGAGAAATGAAAAAATAGACTGGTATCATTTTTTTAAAGTGAAAAATACAAACCTATTTCTTTCTAGCAAATGTTTACTAATTTATATAGTAAATACATTTTACAGAATTTTTATGCCTTTGATATAAAAACGCAAGTAGAAAACTTAAATACTAAAATAATATAAATTCTTCATAAAAAGTAATTTGGAATTGAAAAATTAATGTTTAAAACACATTTTGCTTCTTTAAGGTTAGTGTATAGCTATACTTTATTAGTATTGTTCTTTTCTCAACTCTTATTTTAAAAATTAATAAATTTAGCCAGATATTAAGAAGATATAAATTAAATTGCTGTTAGGAGAGGAAATAACTAACTTAATATTTTTACTCTGTTCCATTGTAAATTTTGATAATTTTTAACTTGGCAATTGATTACAAAAGCCAGTAGAAATTGTTACTGGGCAAGTTCATAATTTGAAACCTTCATTTAAAACACTTGGAATTTCAATTAAATTTCAGCTATAAGTATTAAAAATTTTAACCAAATGAAGTACATAATCTTTTATTTTACACAAAAAGTCAATTATTCTAAAATTGCAGAGAATATACACAATTGCTGGACAAACTTGAAATTTAAAAGAGAGCTCTTGAGAACATCCCTGGAGATTTTTCCAAATAATTCTTTCTGAAAAATATAAATGATTTCAGATTTTAATATTATAATGCAATAGGTAGTAAATAAAGATTTTAGAAGTATCGACTTTTACTAGTTAACATAATAGAGACATTTTTAAAAAATGTACAATGGCATATATTTATGTTTTAATATAAATTCAGTTTAAAAATTAACAAGTTTGATTTAACTTTCCAGTTTTATGATAACTATATATTCCAAAGAAGAAATAGTTAAATAAAGAAAACCAAAAGAAGAAAAAATATTTCGTGACATCTATAAAATATCTCAATAATCTAGCCCTTCTTATAATGTGAGGTTTTCAAAAGACAATGGTAAATGAATATTTTAAGAGAAAGCAAGCTTCTGCATGTAGATTTAAGTGATTGTGAAATGCAGTAAACAATATGATACATTTTCTACTTTTAGTATATTTTTTTGTATAATTAATTTTATACATTTATTAATTTTAGATTATGTGCAATAAAATAAATTTTACAATTAAAAATATTTTTTAAAATGAATTTCAAGAAATCCAACAATCCTCTGGTTTGATATCTGTAAGGAGATTATTCTGTATATTGATATAGTAATCAGATATTAAGATTTTAATGATACTCCATTAGATATATAATTATGTTGTTTTAAGCTTATTATAAATCTGTGTAAGCAAATAAAAAAAATATTGATGTTTTAATATTTTGCTTTTACGTTGGTTGTGCATTTTAATCTGCAGCTAAGCAATAAACTAACACACTTTTCTCATAGAAATCCAGCTAAGAATTCATGTTATATTTAGTATCAATTTCCTTTCTTAAAATTTAAACAGCAATACAAATTTTCCTCCCAATCTCAAAATAGAGTGTATTAAATAAATTTATATCTATATTAATCTAAGATCTTTTTTCTGGAAAGGTCATCTTTTTGCATAATACATCTTTGATTCCAGAAGTAAGTTTTTAGGAATATTGCACGATATTAAATGTATATGTTTTTAAAATAAGAGATTCATATTTTTATTTATGTTAAAAAGTTTTGATCCATTCAAAAATATTTTTTTTCCCTGGCAAATTTGCCAACTGTTAAATTTTCTGCAAAATTTAAAATAACTTATAATAAAATTATGTTGCACTTAATTATATGTAATGACACAGATCTGATTCCAGTATGATAAACTGATAACAGAGATAGCTTTAATTTTATAACTGATATTTTCATAGACAGTAAATACACACTTTATATGGAAATAGAATTCAGTGAAAAAGGAATGGCACATAATTGAGTTAAATGTTTGCTATTGTGGTAAGTTTCCAATTAATGTACAATGAGCCAAACTGTTGAAATAGTTTCTTAAGAATCGTCTAATGTTATCAGAAGTAAAATATGGTTATCCAATGGGGTAATATTTTTTTTCATAAAATAATAAATTTAAAAGTTATTAGAACTATAATGGCATGACACCCCGCATAATACTATATTCATAAAAATAAATACTTCTACATTATTATTTTGATATGCTGATCTATGATTATCCACATTATATTCTGATATTAGAATGATATAATATCTGGGAAAAAATTACCTTATTTATTAAATAAGTTTTGAAAATAAAAATCCAATATCCAAGAATTTTTTATTTTGTATACAATATTCAACTGTTTACTGTACAAAGTTGGCAATGATTCAATGCAGATATCAGAGCCATCATTGTAAGGCAGGAAATCAATAAATTATTAATTTATGATTAGTTTATTTGTGATTAATCCAAAGACATAATGTTTATTTTAAAAAGATCAGTATTTAAAACCATTTAACCACTTCTCAAAAAACAACATAGAGAATTCAAACCCTACAAATAGAATAATTCATTGCCTTAATGCCACATTAAGCAACTAAAAATGAATCTGATGGTTTTAAAATTGCATACAGAATAACACAAAGAAGTTGTTTGGTAAACAAAAGTCTCTAAATCTAACATATGAATATTAAAATATACTACCAATATATTGATATACATTAAAAAAAATTTCAAGGAGTTTTTTTAAATTTTTATTTTATTGATCATGAAAAAATAGAAAATATTTCGGTTTCATTGCTTAACAGGACTGCCACTTCAGCACAGACACTTATTGTATTCCAACTCAATCTTAATAAAACTAAAAATTTATGAACAATATATTCTGTAATACAATGCTTTTCAGAGAGCTAGCACTGGGAAATAAAGTTGGATACAAAATTTTTTATGCATATGCATTAAATTGAATTTTCTTTTCTTTTTATTCAATTCTGTCTTCATATTAATTATTTTGATAATGCACTAATTATTAATAATAAGTATTATTATTATTAAAACTAGTCAACTGTCAATGAAAATCTGTAGAATTATTTAAAAGAACTCAAAAATGAATTAAAAAATCCATTTCATCAACATAAAATTTTCATGAATATACAATTTTGAAAAAATAGTCAACTGCGCATAAGAATATTTGTGAGAACTTGATTATGTGCCTTTAATCTCCATTCTTTCACACAGCCACAAAAAGTAGGGCTGGTCATCAGAAGAGTGAGTTGGGTGCTAGGCACCCAGGTCCTGCCCCCTCAGCGTGATTAAAAACAGTGTTCTGAGCAATAATAATGTTACGCATACTAAAAGTCTACAGGTTTGTTTCCATGTGGCTGGCTGAGAATTATTAGGCATAGATCGCAGTGATATCTATAAACAGGTGGGAAAAGTTCATTTATGAATAAGGGAATCCCCACCAGATATGTTAAGACAGAGTGGTGTGCCCGGCGCCCAGAAGTCGAGCTCAAATGGATTTGTAAATTATCAGCTATATAAATTTGTCTAAATCTAATAACATGTTTTTTACAATTCTTTATACTGCGAGTTACTAAATATAATAAATGCTGAACCCTCTTTCAGCAAATCAAAATCAAATAAAGGATTGTCTTCGGTTGAGCATATGGATATAATCTTTAAACGCTCTTATTATACTATTAAAAAAGAAATTGGAAAAATTGTTATTTTCCAGGGGTAATTAATAGAAAAAACAAAATCACACAGTATTAAATAAATGTGCAAATGTTCATTTGCTAGTTTTTTACTTTGCTAAAAATTTAGGGCCTCAAATGATTTCTTGCTTCCAGGCCCTTCAAAGAGAAGGCTGGCTCTGGCAAAAGGTGGCTGGGATAATCAAATGTAATAAATACTGTGCTGAATGGGATATTGAAATAAAGAAAATTTGTAAGAAAAAAATATAACAATTACTGAGAGTTTCATAGATAATTTTAAAGGGATTTCATTCTTTTGATTTCTTAAATGGTATAATTTGTCAACTCATAAATTCAGCCAGGTACAGTAAATAACAGAGACAGATGAAAGAAAAGACCCAAAACATGAAACTAGTTTTGGAAAATGGAATTTTGACAGTTGATTTCAAAATGCATGATTTTAAACTTTAAAAGACATAGGATGATTTTAATGATTGCAGCTATTAAAAATCAAATTGACATTCTATTACTTAACTGAATAAATAATTTATTTTGAAAATTCCCCATCTGATCCAATTCATTTAGTAAAATCTTAAAATCAAGAACTTACAAAATGCATTTTAAGAGATCGATTAGTTAAAAAAAGGCAGAGAAATCTTAGTTTTGGTAACTATATGCATGTTAAAAGCTGATGAGAATTTGGATGACATTACCTACTCATTTAAATAAATATATTTTGCAATTGTTGAAATACAAAGTTGATAGAATATATTTATGAACACAGAGATAGTGTTTTCTTTAGAGACAGTCTAGAATTTCAAATAATCATGAAATTATTTTCATTTAACACTCTTTGGTCCAGTAGTTTTTGCATTATGCTAATTAAAATTACTTTTCAAGATATATTTCTGAGCAATGTCGGGGAAATATGAAAAGAATGTGTTTTTACAAGAGAAAAATGCTCGTTTATGCACTCTCTTAAAAATTCCCACTTTTATGTAATGCAAAATTGAACCTTAACTATAGATTCACCATTTTAAAGGGATTTACAGTGAAGACTGAATGAAGATAGCCTTTTTAAATTAATAAAACAGGATATTTAATTCAAATATTGAACAGATAGGTAGGAAAAATTATTCCTGTTATATAAATGTTGATTTGTTATTAGATTTGACTAATCTTGCTTTTCCTTTAATATAAAATGTGCAAAGAAAACACCAAGTATTTGTTTTGTTCAAATATCTATTTTTTGAAAATAATTAATAAAAAATCATAGATAATTCATATTAAAAGGTAAAGCATATACACATTTTCTTTAAATAAAATGTTTCAATGGAATCTTTGTTTGAATTTAAATTCAAACACAATACCAGCTACTGATTAGGACTGATGAATTTTATTATGAGGTTATTTCTATGTAATCCAGGCTTTAGAAAAAACTTTAACTTAAAAAAAAAAAAACCTTTAAATTTAGAGTTATAGATTTTTTAATTATTAGTTTTGAAAGGATTTCACTTGAACAAAGTGATGAAGGTATTTACAGATTACTACTGTACTTATGCTCTTATTTTTATTTACTTTTCTTTTGCAACAGATTAAATTTTTTAAAATATTAGTTTTTTTAATTTGATTTGTTACACCTGTATAGTACATTAAAAAAAGTATTTTGGAAAGAAAAACAGCAATTTTAATAATATACAAATAATAAAGAAAATAATGCCCTTAAAAGAAAACCATATTAAGAATAAATTATTTAATCACATGCTTTATTAAAATGCCCAATAATTCAGTAGCATACAATTAATGTCTTTAAATCCATGAAATATAAATTATTTTCTATGATTATTTCCCCACTGTATATGAACACTATATAAAAAGAAGAAATCATACAAAATATATTAGCAAAATGTTTCAACAGAAATGTTGTAAGCAAATACAGATTTTGCAATATTATTAAGTAAATAAAGCTAAATTATATAACTTTTTTAGATCAGTTAAGCAGACTATAACTGTTAGATACTAAGTTTACAAAATTTTGTAATCATATAAATACAATAAATATAATTAATACCAGATGATGGAGCAGATTTGTATTTTGAAATAATAAAATGCCCAAATATATTCAGACTTTTGTGGCATAAGAACAAAGCATAAGAAACAAAAAATCGTATCACAATAAGTAATAGATACAACAAAATAAAATAAATGAATAAATTCAACACATAAGAATGACAACTGTGCATATTTAATACAATTTTGCATGTCAACTTAGCTAATATAAAAAATTATATCTCAAGCAAAACTTTTATACTGTTAATTTTATAAACTAAATAATATTACTGAAATAAAATTCAACAAACCATAAAATTATTATTTACATATATCTATGAAACAGCTTCAATGGTAATTTTAACTATGAGAAGTTCCTTCTTTGCTTTCTAATGAAAATGGTGGAATTCTACATTCAAACGTTAATCCATCTTCCCTTTCCATTCTAAATGTTCCCCTATTAGAAAAAACAGACAATGACTTTTTTAATTTCTACAGTTTGGTTTAGCGTATAAAAATCTTGCTATAAATTACATTATAAATATTGCTTCAGTTTATGAACAAACATTTGCAAGGAATTTTCTGTTTTTTACAGAAGCAATTATCAAAACAGAGGAACATAAATTTGGATTTTTGATGTCAACACTTGGATGTTCTTTATAATAAAGTGAAGCTATTATTTTTGGAAATATTTCATTTCATTAAAATAATATAAATTGTATATGACAGATATGATTACAATTGTATAGTTTATTTTTGTTTCATTTATATGGTTCACTTCTAAGTTTTTTGTAAAAATAAAATTAACATATTTTAGTAGTTTTCAGTCCATTGGGAAGTAGAGGCAGAGGAACAGGATATAAGTTTTTTTCAATAAATCTAGATATGTTAAAATAATTTGATAATAAATCTCTCACAAATGCAGACTATCCAGGTATTTAATTTGGACTTTAAGCACATGCATGTTGATAAAAATGTCTTATTATAGGAATCTTCTTTACTTTCTTTACTTTCAAATACATATTCTTTTCTTTACTTTCAAATACATGCTTATTTAATGTGGCCTGCCAGGAACTTTTTATATTAGAATTTTTAGGTATATGTTATTTAATCAGTAATATAATCGTTTTTTTTTTCTTTCTATAATTTGGAAACATTAGTACTAGGTTACTACAGTGATTTATGATCCATATGTGCTCTTCTATTATTCACTTTTACTTGATAGATTACATTAAATTAACTCAATGCACAAAATTAATTAGGACAAAACTAACTTTATTATAAAATCCATGTGTCTTACAACTATTGACTCATATACTACACTTTTCTTAGACATGTAACACAGTCTATTTCCTTCTGTAACTATATCTGTATAAAATTCTACAATGAATCAAATTGTTTAATTCCAGCAGATTAATATTAAAGTAAACTAATTTAATTGTGAGCAATAACATAAAATATGATTCATACATATATAAACTCAAGCACATATAAACCAAGTATAATCCATAACGTTACTCAGTTTTTGAACATCAATTAATTTTGATAAATATAAAAAATTATGAATTATATAACTACAATGACAAAGAACTAAATGTATTATATATATTACGCGATACATATCTTATCTCAAAACAAAATTTAAAATGAAAACCATAATTTTTGGTAAGAGTTTAAGATTTCGAATTAATTAAAATCAAACAAATATTTAAAAAAAAAAAAAAACATTACCACATATGGCCACAAGGAGACTGCAAACTAACATGACTACTATATTGAAATGCAGGTTGGATTTTAGATAATACCGGTTCCTGAAAGTAAATAAATGAAATAAAAATTTAGAATAACAGTAGTAATTTATTACAAATAATGAATTATAAACATTTAAAGAAGAAACAAAGACAGCATGATTATAAAAATCATCACATGTATTTCCATATTTTTGGTTTTTACAAGATAAACCTTTTTATATAAGCTCAGAATCCCCACAGAAAACCATAGATTTGTGAAAGAATCACATGTCTGTAGTATGCACTATCTATGAGATTATAATATTTTTTTTATAAAACAAAGTCATTAATTGCATTAGAATTTCACAAAATTTATTAGAAAAAAAGCAAATGTTCAAATAAAGGAAAAAAGGAATGTAAACTGAAAATTAAGTAGAAATTCTTCATCCTTCATTGAGATACAAGACCAAAAAGTATTTTTTTTTTTGATTATCTGAATATGAATCTATTTAATATAAACCTAACCTTTTTTTAAGGAAATCATTAAAAATAAAGAACATTTACTCAAAATTGATCTTTTTAGTAACAAGAAAAATAAATGCTATATTTAAGAACATGGCAATCATAAAAGTCATCAATGCTATTAGATTAGAAGCAATTAGTTTGTTTTTAAGCAGATACAAAAAAGATTGTCAAATATCAAGGAAAATTAAAACATGTACAAATACATATACATTCAAACTCTTCAGTTTTTAAAAAAATTAGTAGAATGGACTGTTTTGCTGCACCTATGTCATTCAATATTATCAAATGACATAAGAACTAACAAAAGTAGTTTATTTAAGATTATTAAAGTAGAAGCTGTAAAAGGAAATGGAAAAAAAAAAAAAAAGTTGATCTAGTTGTAAGACAATTTTATGATGGAAAAACATACCTGCCCAACAACCCCTCTTCCACGTACAGTTTCCAAAGAGCCTGAAAGCGAAAATATTCTCCAATGTCTTTCTCTTAGCTGAACAGTAAGTTCTCCCAAGTTTTCTAGTCGTATGCAATATCTCCACTAAAAAAAGGAAATATGCTACTTACATAAATATATTTTTTTTGTAAAAATTATTAGAGCAATTATTTCTATTACATTTTTTTTTAATTGTTAGAAATTGCTTGAATGCTGTAATTATATTAATGCAATATTATTTAATTAATACTAACTGATGATAATTATGTTTTAATTTCATAGTTTAGCAATAAATAAAATTTAATACTTTAAATGAAATGAATAAAATTTCTAAAAGCAAAACAAATGTGCAACATAAAAAAAAATTAAACAATCTTGAAACCCTAGTGAAATCAGTTATTCAGCAGTAATTTAAAATAAAACATTTCTTTCCATAAAACAAAGCTTTATAAAAGACTCATTTATCTATATTTAAAGTTATAAATCTGAATAATTTATTCAATAATGTAGCTTTAAGAAGCGTTTCTTTTTAAAAACATTTTAATATTGATTTTGGCTATCACTTCTATAAATTTTTTTGGAAAAGGAATTAAAAAAATATTAATATCAAAAAAAGGAAATGTTTTATGCTAAGAATTTAGTACCAATTTGGTATAATTTAAATAAATTTTCAAGGAATCTTTTCAAATACAAACCATAATATGTAATTTACTTTTCATTCTATCATTCTCATTACATTAATTATATAGTACATATAGTTAAGAGAAAAAATCAGCAAATAAAAAAAAAAATAGATGAGTTCTTGGAAAGAATCAAGAATGAAGATATGTTCCAATAACAGTTTAAAATAATAAATTATAAAAGAAGAATTAATCTTACCCAGTAAACACCAGCATTCTGAGCAACCTGATGAAATAAAGATAAAATATTAAATGCAAAAAGACAAGTTGAACAACTGTTGAAAAGAAAATATATTTCAAAAATATTTAAAGCTCAAATGAAAAAGATAATGAAAGGAAACCTACTCTTTGACCCATATAAAAAGGTATAACTGTTATTCGGATGTTTTCTGTGGTTTCTTTATGTACATCTGAAAGTTCTAACCAAGGATGATTTTTCTCTTGCCAAGCTCGTAATGTTTCACGAGCACTGAAAGGAGGATCTGAAATGATTATTCATAATTTATCCGGAAATGAATTTAATGTTTCTCAAAATAATAAAACAAAATGGAATGCCCTAAGACTTTAAGAGTAATTGACGATGAAAAAAAGTAATAAAATTATAATATCAGAAAAATGAAATATTCAAACTTAAATTTATATAAAAATCCATCAGTGGCAAATTTAATAGTTTATAAGTTTACATAACAGAGGAATAGCTTTATATAATATTTGAAATAAGTACAAATAAACAATAATACTAATTCGAAAGAGCACTCCAGCATATTAATTTTTAAATGCATTAAAAGTATATTACAAATTCAATTTATTAGTCTATAACCAATACATTAAAAGCCCAATTAAATAAATAAAAATTTCAAAACTTCAATTAAATAAAATAAGTACTTACAATATATTATTATCAACCTGATGGAATTTATAAAGTGGATTTTATAAAGCTTAGAAGAACATAAATAATATTTAATGAAGAAAAAAGCAAAAGAGGGATACAAACTAAGAATGACTCCCTTATGAAACATAATAAATAAGTAAAAATAAACATTTTTACAAAGTTATTAAAATAATTATTCTAAAACAACTAAACAGACTAATTAAGATAAAAATATGTTGAAATATAAAAAGAAGCTTTATAATGCAAATTGTTTTGTGTACTTTCCTCCAAATCTATCATTAATAAAGATAAAATCAGCTAATATAAAGGCTATTGTATTTTTTCATGCACATTTTTCTTTTCAAAACATATACTAATTACATTGAAGTATTACCTGCCCTTTTGGAATAAAAACAAAATAAAACATTGTAAAATCATAAAATAGTAAAAATAATGTATGTAAATGCATATAAAGAAATTATCTCAATATTAATTTTAAAGTTAGAAAATCTTAAAAAAAATTAAAGAATGAATATTGTGTAGCTCTTATGGATGTTTCATAAAAATATATTTAAAAAAAAAAGAAAAGAAAGAATTTAAAATAATGAAATGAAATCAAAGTTGAAAAAGGCATTATAACAAGTATTTTGTAAGTAATATTATGTTTATATTGGATTCAATAGAACTTCGAGACATCATTCAAAGAATAATGTATTTATAATTAAATATACAGTTACTTGCAAGAATTTCATTTTATGAAACAAAACAATTTTATTATAACAATAAAAAGAAACAACTGTTGATAATCAATACATTACATCCAACTAAAAATTTAATTATTAGGGATTCCAATTAAGTATTTTTTAATGTTTTATAAGAATAGAGACTATAAATTTTAAAAATAACCTTTCTCAGGATCATGCATTAAAAATTTGTCAAATAATTCATGAGCAATTGGTTGTTTTTCTGTACTAGTATAAGGTATCACATCTTCATGAGCTACATAATCCAAACCTGCAACAAAGAGATAATTATTTAACAAATATATTTGCAAATATATAAATTTTAGAAAAGCAAAGAAAACTATTTTTTATATTTGAGTTTCCATTTAACAATTAAATAAATAAACATACTTGCAGAGAAATTTCTTTAACTTGGACAATACATAAGGTATCGAAATACAATTACCACCAAATAAAAACAACAACAATAATAATTAATAAATCTTTTTAATTAGAAAATGTGTGTATAAGTTTTAATAAGTGATAGACAAAATGATAATAGTTATTAGAAAATGCATATTAAGAATATTATTACATACAGAAAAAACAATCATGGCTACAAAATGTTTTTACAATGCAATTGAAAGTTTAGAATTGATGATGAATAAGTTATATTTGCATGACATGGAAATTTGACAATCAGATTTACACCACTTTGAATCAGATGTCGCAATTCTGAATGGTGTGAATATGTAGTCATAAGATGAAAGATTATTCTTTCTAACACAATATTACAAAAAATTGTTAATTTAGCAACACTTTTTGCATCATTCATTAACTGCACACTATTTGTAATTAAATAATACATAAATTTCAGTTCATGCATATACTTTTTTATATTAACTTTTTCTATTCTGGTTTCAATTAATTTTATTTCATAAGTATTTTAATTTATAGAACTCCTCGGAATTTTTAAAAACCTAATGATAGGTTTTACATTCAAAGTAATTAGAGTTTATTTTATAGGTGTTTTGAATCACAGAACTTTTGAAAATTTTTGAAATGTTAGAGATAAACTTTGTAAAATTTCAAAAATCCTATACAAATGCTTAATATGTCAGAATGCCGAGAAACAGAAACAAAAGCATGAATGCAATTAATTACTTACTGATTATAAAATGCAAAATAAAGAAAACATAACTTTAAAATAGAGTTTAAGATATATTTTAATCCATTATCTACCTGGAATGGCATAAAGTGATCGACTATTATCATGATTTCCTAAAACAGTCACAGCTTCTGTTTGAGTTCTCTAAAATAATGAACACATAAAATTAATTTATTTTAAATTTTGAAAACATTAAATCAAAATACAGCATTTTTTCAAAATTTTATATACCCCCCCCCCCCCCCGCAAAAAAAAATTAAAATTACAATATAAATATATAGCACAGTTTAGCAGATGCATGGCTGAAGAGAAGACAAAGAAGGAACTTCAATTTATTTTCCTAAGGATGGGCACATCTTATGCAATGACAAGATTCATGAAAAATACATTTGTTTACATAAGAACATGAGAAAAGTGAGAGATGTTTTCCCCATGGCATGTTTACTAAGAGATTTTTTTTTTTGACACACAATGATTTAGGAAAAGGAATCTTTGGGGGATATGCCATAAGCATTAAGAATTTTATCCCTTCGACATGGAAAATTGCAATGGTCATGAACTTTTTAGAAAGTGTTGTTAGAAATAATTAAATAAAGTGGGGTTTAGATAAGGAGAATATGAAAATTTTTTAGAATAAAGTAACAAGGAATTAATTTTAAAAAATAAGATATAATTAGGATTTAAACCAGATTAAAAGATATTATTATAACCTCCCTCTATCACACACACAAGAGGTGGAAATGTGACAGGATCATTTGACATAATCTTACCTTACAGCTGTGTCCAAATAAGAGGTTAAAATTTAAATGCATATTAAAAGAATTAGCTTCTTTTGCTTTTACATTAATGTAAAAATTTTCAAAATGGAGATTAGAGATATAAAATGACAATTAAAAATACTTATAAAAATATTACGAAAACTTAAATGATCTACAAAATAATAATAATAATAAAATAACATATATGGAGTACAGATGTGCAACAGCTATTTTTCTACAGGACCTCAGCTAATGCCTAGACTTGGGGAGGATAGACAATTATATGCTTGCCTACATTAAACTTAAATATTGGGGAATTGGATCCACCAAAATTGACAATATTGGAATACAAAAGTTAATTTTTAAATAACATATCAAGATAGTTATTTAATATAAAACACTTGGAAATGAAAATAATAAACACATGTTTCCAAGTATTCTTAAATTAAGCAATAATTAGATCTGTTTCAAGAGATAACACAGGGTTAGACACTTTCTTTACAATCAGAAATGATAAAATTTTTCAATGAGGTACTTACACACTTTATTCTGATTATCAATAGAGTCATTAACATATCTGTAACCTAGGTTAATATTTTTTTCTTTTAAATTTCATTTACAAGGCTATTTTTATTACTATCTTCAGTGTTAGATATGTTTCAGAAGATAGCTCTTCAGTCAATTCTCTGATCTTAATAGTATTGAGGCAAATTTCAAGTGAAGCTTATTTGAAAATTCCTACACAATAAAGGTTCAATTAAGAATTTGTTTAAAGAGTTTAAAAAAACTCAAAATATTTTTTTAAATAAAAATTTAAAAACATTATTTATTATTCCATCATAATTCAAATATGCAATATAAGATACAATCAATAAAAGATAATATAAATCTTAAAAAATAAAAATGATAATATACATCTTAAAAAATATCTCTTTATATAATTTTTTATAAATATAAAAAGACAACAATATATTTTTATGAATTCGAAAGTATCCCTTCATTTATTTAGCATAAAACTATGCTGTATATATATATATATATATGCAAGAACAGAAAAACAGCAAGGGAGAAGACTAAATATAGCAATGAACATTTCATATTTATTATATCAATATCTGAATGGAAGAAACTAATGGATGGATAGTTCTTTTAAAAAACCAAAAACAGAAGCAGGGAAGGGCACATAATTACACAAAGCATAGAAACATGATATCACAAGTATGCACTTGACATATTTGACTGGACTGTATAGGCAAGCCAGCTGAAATTGGTGTCATGCTGGTACTGCTGTGCTGCATTCATTGCAGCTTGTCGAGCAGTTGCAATATTTTGCACAGCTTTAATCCCTCTTCAATTTTGAAATTAAGTTTATCCTTTAATAATTTAATTCTCTAAAACAAATGGTTGTCCTGACACACACACATACACATTGAGCTTTACTGTAAGTATGATAATATAATTTTGCATATGTGTAGATGGAAAGATGGAATTATAACTAATTACAATTCATTTTCCCTACAGGAAGGCACTTTTGTACATGATATATGATGAAAAATGTTCCTGTTTACATCAGAATACAATGAAATAGAGCAAAAAGTACTTCAATTGGTCCTGTCACTAAGAGGGATTTTTTTTTAAATAAATTTCTTTGACAATTCAATTTATAAAGGGGAATCTTAGGAGACATTGGAAGAATCAGACACACAGAGAAAGAGATATCAGAAGCATAACAATCATTGGTAAAAAATTACTGTCTGTTTAATTTAAAAGACTTTTATTTGAAAATTTCATTTATCACTGACATCAATTATGACTATCATCAATCAATGAATACTCTAAAAATATTCAGTAAGTACTTTAAGTAAGTTGAAGCCATATTGTACAAAATGATACAAAACAAAGATAAGGGTACAAAGCAGAATGAAAGAGTGCAAATTATGTTTACAAATTTCATATTTTCAAAATGGGAGAATCTCTGAATTTTTTTTTGCAGATTTAAAAGTTTTATGCAAAAATGTTTTTGAATGTTTTGCCAATTTTGATTATCAGTTTATGTGAAGTTAACGGATAAAATAATATTTATCTTCAGACAATAAATAAATTTTGAAAGGGAAGAGTTGAAATTATTTACAAAATCTATAAGTTAAAATAGAAGCACTTTATAGTTAGTCTAGCCATAATTTTGTTTAAAAAAAAAAAAAAAAAACCATGATTTAAAATATTTTTTAAAAGCAATGATTAATTGAATTTATAATATGAATCTAAACAAGAAAGCATGCTATACAACAGAAAGCACATAAAGATTAATTTCCATAGATAAAAAGAATTAAAATGGAATATACACTCTCCCAGACTATTCTAATAGGTATTTTAGGGGAGGGGGATAGTTAGAATCTGTAAAATAAAGCTTTTCTTTAACATCATAAAAGAGTAAATTATAATAACATACCACATAAGGGCAATCTCTGGAATCAATAAGGACTTGGTAATAAGTATGCGTATGACTTTTTACTTCCTTTCCTACATGATTATAATTAGTACTAGATTCTTCACTCTCTCTATGATATAAAGAAGAAATAAATAATAAATATTAGAAAATAAAACTTACAATTAAAAAGTATACATTCTTTTTAATAATTAATAAGACTTTCAGAAATAATATATTTTTTTTTACTAAATAAAAATTAACCTTAAAATCCTTTTTCCTATATACAAAATTATGTACCCTAAACAGAATAAATTCGATAATTTTCTGATAATACAATAAATAATTTCAGAAAGTTGTATTATATTAATTGTGAATCAAATAATAAACATCTATTTACTCAATAATAATAATAATAATAATTATAATAGTAATAAAATTTCTAAACAATATAAAATTCTAGAATTTGCAAATATTTATTTACAATTATTGAAATATATTATTACTTTAAATTTAAACAAGGAAGCCTTTTTTACCCTTTAAAAAGAATACATAAAAGAAATTTATTGATTACATATTTTAAGTCACCTTCACACAATCTTAAAAAAGGTGTTATCAAAATACAAATACTAATTACATAAATAAAGGGAATTAAGATATCATAATGTTAAAGCCCCCCTTCCCCAAAAGATCTAAATTATAAAAAAATACTGTTTAATATTTATATAATAATAAAGTAGATGACATTTAATATAACAATATTGATAATGATTTATGATGAAATAATTGTGAATGTTATTTTATCATGCAAATTTGTCAATTTCTATATCGATTTTGTAGATTAAAAAAATCTAATGTTCTATAATTTTGTTAATCACAAAAGATTTATTTATAGTATTTTGTCAATACTAAATGATGTTGTAACAATCTCAAACATAGAACAAATGTACAAGAAATCTTTTAATTTTTACTAAAATGATAAAAACTGTTAATTTGCAAATGATACAGAATTGAGGGAAATTAAATTGAACACTATGAGTAAAACATAGTTTCATTTCTATTTTAGACATAAATAAGCATTTCAATGTATTGGAACCTGCACTTCATACCCTTAAGCAAAAAGTGTTCCTTTTTTTTCTGCAACATAAAAGTAAAGCTAAGTTACTTTGGGGAAACAAAGATGCATTTTTTTTAAAGGCAATATGTATTAATCATTACAAACTCGTCTGTTTATCCCTTTTTGGCTAATATAGATCATTTGCTCAATTGTTTCATATAGAATAACATATGTTAAACTGATCTAGCATTTTTACATTAATGAAACATTAGAAATGCTGTAGCATATAAGAGAATTATTTCTTACAAGAAAATTATTTTTGACCTTTTTTTTTTTTTTTCTTGTACATTAGCAGTTTGTTTTAAAATGATGTTAAGTAGCAGACTAAAATGCTGTCAACAGAATTACTTAATTATCCAAGAAAGGTAGTTTGAAAAGAAAATTACCTGTTTGCTTCCTTGTTAGGTACATCACGATCATACACTCGGGCCATCCATGGGAAAAGTGTTACTCCACGATACCCAAATACCCTATGTAGGAAAAGCTGAAAATAATATGAAGAAAATGTAATACTTCAAATGTAATATTTGTCACATAAAATCAGCAAAACTAAAAAAAATGATAAAGAGTTTATATATAAAAAATAATTACTTAGTTAAAACCAATACTAAGAGATAATTACAAAAATATAACAGTTGTATGCAACAATTGTTTTAATCCTTAACTGGGGAAATGAAAATTTAGGTCTTAATTAGGAGGTGCAGTCTAGGAGGCTGAATTTTTTTTACAATCAAATTATATTCTCTAATATAAGAATTAGTATGAAAATCTGTCAGTATATTCTGCAGATATTTTTCTTGATGCATAAATATGTTAAAACCTTTGTTCCCCCAAACATTACAACAAATAATATTTTTGAAAAAAGATATCACTTATTTTTAAAATCATATTTATTTTTCCAGTAGACAAAGGTATATAGAAAACAATATAAGAAAAAATTCAATAGTTATCAGAAAAAAATAAGGTAAAACTGACCATCTTTTTTATTGGAATCATTTATTTTTGAGGGCATTTTAAACATAAAGGTTAAGTACAAATATAAAAATCAATCTATAAATTCTGTAGATATTTATCTTAGTATATTAATATATAATTTTTTTAACTACATTATCGTTAGAAAAAGTAATTATATTTGAACATCCACATCAGAATCAGCTGGATGAAAACTTTCATCACAATTTTTTTCTGTACAATTATCCCCATCACTAAAGTCCCTTTCAGCTTCAATTCAAAATTTCTGGAGCTCTACTTTATAATGAGGATCAGTAAGGTTGGATGATGTTTCGAGCACCAAGTTGAGTACCAGCTAAGCCTGTATAAATCCAGAACACTAAAAGGGAGGTGCAGTTTCACAGAGATCACATTAAAAAATAATTTTAAAATTGAAAAAAAAAAAAAGCATCTGCTGAAATTAGGTGAAGCATGTGTAATGGATGTCACAAAACAAGAAGTTATAGGGTCAATCCATTTGATTAAGTTAAAAATAGAAAAGGAGTGACATGTCCATCTTTAGTGCCTGACAAACTCCTCCTTCCCAGCTAAGGGTTATTAATAAAGAAATAAAAATACATTAAGTTCTATAGGAGAAAATTACTTTGCTACTTGCAAAAATTATAAATAATAATAAAAAAATATAATTTATAAAAAAGAAAAATGTAGAAATCTCATAATAATAAGAATAAAATAAATAAATTAGTTATTTAATAGAATCAAAGCCCTATAAGATAAACTACCACAAAACATCCATACACCACTTTATATATGTATTTAGGAAAAAAAAAATCATATAATAAATTGCTACAAATTACAATCTGATTTTGATAAATTTTAATTGCATGCAAATCTCTTTGTTTTCATCAAAGAGAAAATATAAGTTGCCAGTCGAAAATATGTCTCCTAACTCAATTGCGACTTTTTGCAAGTGAATAGAAGTAATCAGTATTTTTCAGCAGTAATTTTTCAAAATATTGCACAGAAAATATTTTTACACCCCATAAAAATGTAAAAGATAATCATTTCAATAATATGAATTTCATTATAATCTAATACTCTCTCTTTACCTAATTTAAACATTTTTTAAAAAAAATATTTTTATTCGCACTTTGGAATCTTACTTTTCACAACTGCAATGAAATTCAAATCATTTCAAACTGTCAATACAAATACTAGATGTGTGTTTATCTTCCAGTGTTCAAAATTAAGTAATGAAGATTCAGCTCATTTTCCCCCCTCCAATCCTTGAAAAAAATTGAAATGAATTTTACTCTTACATTTATTTATGTTGCTTATTATTATTTATTTATGTATAAGCAAATATCATATGGTATTTAGAATGGTGTTTTGTTTTGATGATTGTTTCAATCAAGATGACATGTGGGTGGATATTAAAAAAATTTCTGCACAATGTCAATGCTGAAATTAAATGCATATTTTGCAACAGGAAAAAGGAAGTTAAAATGACAATAACAATGTTCGATAGATTATAAGATGCTAACAGTTACTTCATACAATTTGATACCAGTAAGAATATCCATGAACAGAATATGTGAGGTACTATTACAAAAATACAATTTTAATGCTTATTAAAATTTGAAGATTAAAGGTATTTTTTTTAAGAAAATCAGAAATATAAAATTGTGTATATGAAAATTTACATTTAATAATGATGTAAGGGGTATGGTTAAATACAATACATATTACACATATTTACAATGCTGAAATGAAACAATCTTTTAAATTACAATTCAAGACAGTCAGTTAAAAATTAGATTAGAAGATAAACTGATGACAATTCATGGAAGTAATTGAAAAGTAATAAGTACATAAATAACTGCAATAGAACTCAAAAATTCAGTTCATTATCAGCCTTTAAACAATTGGATAACTTAAATTACAACAAAAAAAATTTAATGGTGAAATAAAAGTAAACATGATATCTTTAATAGAATTCAACATCACATAAATGTCAGTAAGACACTCACATAGAATTTCCTATAGACTAAGTGATATAATGTACAATTTTATAGAAAACGTGTTATTTGTAAATAAGATAAAATAACAATCGAAACTTTAATAAATTTCGAATACCACCAACAAGTTAAAATGCGAAAATGAAGTATTACATTATACATGATAAAAATTGGAACTTACTTGACCAGTATCGTATTTGCCTTCTAACTTAGGTGTTTCTAATTTTCCGACTTCTGCAAGCCTAATAAATAAATTAAACATTCACAGTATGAGTACAAATGCAAAAACTTTTCAAAGAAAAAAAAATGTCATTATTCCATAAGTCAATTAATATTACCTTGCAAAACGCGCTTTAAAAATAAATACAGGATTATAGTAAACTGTTAATAAAGTATTTTCAAATCTCGTCAAAAACGACAGATGACGAATTTTATTCATAATGCGTAGTTTTTAAATTTAAAATCGTAAATTAATTCATCAATACGCAATGTTTACGAAAAGTTACAATAACATCATTCACCACTGCCATCTTCTACATATTAAACTTATAAAAATAAACATACGATAAAATTTTAACAAACCTACAATTTTTATTAAAATAAAATAAATATTGTTTTAAAAGATATCATTTTCAGTTAAATATCAAAACATATTCATATATATTCAAACATCAAAAATGAAGAATTAAAAAAAAAATGAAGTGCAAAGAAAAGAGTAGATGAAATCACCCAAGTTTGATTACAGATGTCAGGTTTGATTTGTTTTCTTTGGATCAAGATTTGTATCTGCGTGCTATTTTGCCGTGATTTGCCGTTTTTAGCGATTTTTTCTAATGATAAAAACATTTCTCTCAACATAATGCTGAAATGGCACTGCTTACTTTAAAATTAAAGTGAAAACTGCAAATTAGAATCTAATTTTTCAGTTTTGATTTCTTGGTAAACAAAATAAAAATCCTAATTGCAATATTGTACCTTTTTTGTTGAATGAAGTTGTTTACTATGCTGGGCCTTGGAAGTAAATCAAATTTTACTATTGATGATGCTTTTGAAACTGAAGATGATGATGTTTTGAAAACGTATGGTACAACTACAGAAAGTACACCTTTGAAGCCTGTTAGAAGTAACCGCTCTGATAGCACAAATTTAACTATCAGAATAGATGATCCTACTCTGGATAGAGGTCGATTTGGTAAACTGAAACTAACTGGTGATGTGAGTATGATTCAAATCAGATAAATACAAAGTTAATACTTTCATTTCTGATTTAGCATTCTAAACTTCAATGTCTTTTTCTGTTACTCTCTAACATATATATATATATATGTGTGTGTGTGTGTGTGTCATTGCCTAAATATGTTGCTTATTATCATTGCACCTTTTGTTTCAATAAGTACTGTAATTTTCAGAAAAAAAAAACTTCTTATTTGAGAGTTGATTTTGCTTAATGCTTTTAAAAGTTCTAACTTTAAATTTTGCAAAATCTATTTTCGTTCTAACCTCTAATCATTAAATATTTTTATATATTTCTTAAATATTTGTTCATTATAGAGTAATCTAGCTATATGCTTATAGCAGAATTGTCAAAGGGAAATAAAAATTAAAACTTAACAAAAAATATTATTCGACATCTAATATGCCAGTGTTTAAAGTATATCTAAGTAGCTGTGTAGTTTTGTATCAGATTTTTCATAGAAGCACTTAACAAATTAATTTTTGCCCATATTGCTCTATGTTATTGATAATTGAAGATTTATAAAATCGTTCAAATAAATAATCCTAAATTTGATCCTAATATAAGTTTGTAATGGCATAAAAATTTAGTTTTGAATCCAAATATTTAGACTTTATGGAAAAAAAAAAGAATTTAAAACTGAATTTTATTTAATTTTGCAGATCTCTGATTTAGGAAGAAACTTGTTATAATTCAACTTTGGTATGCTTTAAGATAAAATCATTAAAAAACTTCTAATGACTTCAGTAAACTTCTAAAAGGATACTTTTAGAAGTTTACTTTTGTCTTGTGATTTTGTACAGATCTAACATGTACTCAGTTTACTAGTTTTTCTTTTCTTTTCAAAAATTATTTGAGTATAACGAACTTAAAAATTTAGTTTTAATTAAGAGTTCATGATAATCCTTAGTACATTTTTGTATCAACCTAGAAATTTCTCAATAAATTGATTGAAAAATTAATGATATAAGTACTTCAAAACAGAATATTAGTTTCTTAAAATTCATTAGGAGGCTCAAAAAAACTTCTGAATTACTTGTTTCAAAAAATCCTGCAGATTCCAAATTTATTTGCCTTCATTTGAGAATTTGATTATTAAGTCATATATATTTATATTTTACATACACACTTGTGTGTGCAAATGTTTATACTTATATATTATCAATTAGAGCATAGAAATGTATATTTGAGTGTCCTTTTTTAAAATATTAACTAATTAACAATTTATACTGATTTTTTTTCATTATAAAATCTGAAAATATTATTGCACCACTATAAAATTTATATCATTTCATTTTTTTAAAGAAATTGCCTTTTTGATTATCTCCATTTAATAATCATACAAATTTTCCTGAATTCTAGAAAGTTTATATATATACATATTACAATTAATGTCAATAATTAGTTATTATTAATACTAATCAGTAATTATTAATAATGACTAAACTGGTTAGTATTAATAATAACCAATTACTCATATTGACCATAACACAAGAGTACACATACACATATTGCTTAATTTTCAGTTATGTATTACATTATTGCCCAGAAATTCAAACTGTTTTCATTATTTTATCAAATTCTTTGATTTTCTTTAATTGTTGTTAACTAAAAAAGGATTCTATTTAACGTCTATGTAGTTTGCAAGACAAAAAATTGTTTTAATGCGATTAGTAGATAAAAAGGCTGATCATCTGCATTCTAAAATCGAATAACTATGATGGAAAAGGACCGATTCCTTTGAAAAATTTCCATGAATATAATAGGACATATATATCTATACTTATAATAAAGCTCAATGTGTGTGTATGTGTGTTGGCACTCTACAGGCCAGGCTGCTTCCCCTAGAACTACCAAATTTAGCATGTATATACATTGGGCACAGGGAATGTTCAACTTAGAACAATTTTTTTGAATTTTTAATTAGAATTTAAATTAATGAAAAATTAAGCAAAATTTTGCCGTTTTTCATCTATAACTTCCAAATATATTGTCGCACAATTGTGATTTTTACATCAAGTTAAAGATTTTAAAATATTAGCTTTCTAATGGTATATCTTTAGGTAATGGTATGGTATATTATTAGGTAATGGTATGGTATACCTAATAATATATTCTTTAGCATATATCTTAGGCTTCTATTTTTAAGGAATTTTTAAAGACTTTAACTGTATTTTTCAACAATGTATTTCTCACAAAACAATAAAATTTAAGCAATAAAATTCAATTAGTATTTCAAAAGGAAAAAAAAATTAGGTTTTATCAGCCTGTTGCCATCATATTAACAGAAATTCAAATTTCTTAAAAAATCAACTATTATTGCAAATTAAATTTTAAAAAATGTAACTTTCAGCACGTGATTGGATAAAATAAAATAAATATAAAATGTGATACTTTTTAAAAAAATGAATGCAAAGCAAAGGTTTCTATAATCGTTTGCAATATCTATATCTTTAATTCATTAAATCATCTTTATTTGGGGTAAATCTGATAGGATTTGTTCAGGATATGTATTCAAATTCCAGCCCAATGATCAATTTGTAAAATATTAGTAATTAGCTGGCACCTGGTGTGTTGCTGCCACAGAAGAAATAATTTTGGCAATATCATTTGAAATTTAAAGAGCTGTCTTGCTTAGTTAGGAAAGATAGAAAGAATAATATTTATTTCATATCAGAAATGAATACATTCATTGAAATTGAGTGATATATAAAGGAGAAGTGTAAATGATATTAATTCTATTTTTTTAACTTAATTATTCAAGACTTTAGGGTTGGCAATATATTTGTTTTCCATAATCAACAGAAACAAATAAGTGCAAGTAATAAGTATTCAAAGTTTCATTGCAATCGGATGAGTGGTACGGCAGCACATAAGAAACATACAGACACACATTCATTTATATTTATATAGATAAGCATACATATTGTTCAGTACTGTTAACTTGGTCTAAATAAAGTAAATAATTATATTTTATGTAGCTTGAATCAAACAGTGCATTGATGAATAATGAGTTTTAGATTTCGTCATACTTTGCTCTGTGATCCATATTTTACAAAATATTTTTTATTAATATTGAAAAAAAAAATTTCTACATCAATCAATCTTGTAAGTCAATATTTAAAACTGACTGATTTATAAAAATAAAAGAATATTATCAGGAAAACATGTTCTTTTAGAACTTTCCATCCATCATCTTAAAGAAAATATTGATTTCAGGTCAATCAATGCCTGGAATTACTTCAAGGCTGATAATCAAATGAATATGTGTTTGCATATATGGATGAATGTGCGTATGTTTGTGTTAGGGCATTTCACTCCACACCATATGATCTAGAGCTAACACGGTATTTACATATTTACTTCGGAGGTTGAAAAAGTATACCTTGATGGAGTTTTTTTGAAACTTTAATTATTTAAAAATTAACTTAACATTTGGAATTTTTTTGCAATTTCCGAAAATATTACAGCACAAAACTGCTTTTTAAATCTTCTTAAAAATGACTTTTTTTTATCATTGATAACAATGTTTTAACCTATAAATTAAGTTTCTATTGCTAATGAATTAAAAAGAAAAATACTGTAACTGTATTTTCCAACAATTAATTTCTCACCTAATGAAAGTAAATTTTAACCTGCAAGAGCATGTTGAGAGTGTACCAGTGCTTTGCTGTCACTTTGACAAAAACTCAAATGGAATGATGAAATGAATCCTTATTGCAGATGAAACCAAGGAAAGTATGACGTTCACCATATGTTGAAATGCTGTGCGTAATGCTGTGGAATAAATATATGATGTGATATTTTCCGCATAATTCCACAATGTCTGATTGTAAATTAGTGAGATATATAGTATAATGAACAAATAAGTGTAAGGGTTCTGTAATAATACGAGTTGCATGACTATCAGAGTTTGAAGTTTAAATATATTTGACTGATAAGTTATAATGAGAGCAAGGTACATAAGTATTTAATTGAAAATTTTAAAACGCATTACTCATGCCGAACCTGCTGATCGCCAAAGGCAGCTAGTATGCACACACATGCACAACATATATATATAACCTGTATTCCAGCGAAGTAGTTAGTCATAAAAGCCACAAATCCACTACAGTTAGAAACAAAATGCTAAATTGAAGTTAAATCTAGGTATTCAACATATTAATTCTCATCATAGGGGCCTCATGTTTTAACTGCTTGCATTTATCTTTATTTTAATTTTCTTTCTATTACTCTTGTTGATTTATGATTTATTTCCATAGTGTTTCTTGAATTATTGCTTTTTGTGTTCTATATTTTCTTCCATTTTTTTAATTCATAAATTTACATTTTTTGAATATTTTTTGAACCTCTAATTTTCTTTTTTTGTTATATTTTTTTATTTGAATACATTTTTTTTTTTGTATATACATAAATTGAAACTTGACAAGACAGAACTGTACTTGTATAATTATTTTTCTTAATACATTTCTTACAAATGAATTTAACCCTGCCATTTTTACTGAGTTACTTTCTTAACAAATATTCTTAAACTAGCAATGTTTTTTTTTTTTTTTTTAATGAGAAAATTTTTTCAACAAAGCTATCATTTTAATAAAGTTCTTTTGGCTTTCATTTATATGTGATATTTTTACTAAGAGAGCAGTATAAATATTAAATCTCTTTCACAATTGCATAAAAGTTTTTTTTTTTTTTTTTTTTAAATAATGAATATAGAATTAATTTATTAAAAGTTACTGATTGATTCTGGCAAATTACGTGAAGGAGTCCTTTAACAATGTAAGAACTCATTTTATTAAAATTATAGTTGTATTAAAGCATGTTGAGTGTTTGTAGTTTATTTTGTAACATTTTTAAATCTTATTTTTCAGAGTTTCTCAAAGGATAGTGATTCTTTAATACATGGTGATTCCATTCGGCCTGAAAAGTTTGATGCGAAATCAATGTAAGCTCTATGCCTTTCCTTATCAAAGAACTTTTTTATTTGAATATATATATATATATATAATATGCTTCCTTTGAAACAGACTTATTTATTCATTAAATATTTTTTTAAAATGAGACTGTTTAAGGAATTGTGCTTGTACTTAAATCAAGTTACATAAAGTTATTGAATTTTATTAAATATGTTGAAAATTGAAAGAATGGGAGCCAAATTAATTGCTGATTTTTCTTAAACTGTAATTGATGTCAAGATCCTGATTCTATTATAATAAAAGTTTTTTAATTGATATTTTTATTTTTAAAAAATCAAACATAAGTACATTATGACTTGTGAGAGCTAGAATAAAATGTCATATTTGATTTTTTTTTAAAAATTATGAGCTCAAAGGGAATTACCAGTGAAAGTAAATGTTGATATTAGGATTAAATGAAAGTTAACACAAATACATGTTAAAAATACCTTGTGGATCAATTTTTTATAAAAAGAAGAAAGAAATATGCTTGCTTTAATATGCTGATTTTCTTAAATTACAACATACAGTACATAAACTATAATACTTCTTGATGTACAGATAAATGAAGAGCAAAATGTGAAATTTCAGTATAAAGGGTTAGCTGTTATACGATGAATCAAGTGATTTCGAAAGCTTTTTTATGCTCTCCTTTTTCTTTTTGTTGCTATATACTATCTGTTAAATTTTTATAACAGGAAGTGATATTTTGTATCTTACTACTTAATTATTATTTTTT
>JAPMOQ010010798.1:1593326-1658504 GCA_026543055.1 Argiope trifasciata | reverse complement strand
ATTAACTATATTTTTAATTACACACAGGCTACTTTAATTCTTTCAATGTCTCCTTTTGTAAAGCAATGCTGATTCTATATTGGGAAAGACCTTGTATTTTGCCTTATAATACTGTCAGATGACAAGGATGACACCTGAGATGCCCTCCCCTCTGTCTGTCCCCTTTGATTATTATACATACTACCAGTTAAACCTTATTGATAGCTTTACTTCAGTTTCACTGAATAGTTTTTTAAAAAAATTTTATTGATTATTATAACAAAAATAGAACTATCAAAACTATAAACTATTCATGATATTTTAAACTTCAGTTATTTTAATAACTTATTGTATTTTATTTATATTTACTGAAAGGATTCTATAGATCATTTCAAAGGTATTTTAGAAGGAAGACATATATAGAAATAATTAATTTTTTTAATATTTTAAAATTGCATTGATAAGTTTTATTGATAGACTGTAATTAATTCTATTGTAATTTATTGTTATTAGCTAAAAGTTTTTTACATTTTTTTACAGATGGTGGAAGCATCCAAAAGTTAGGGAAAATTGGAAAGTTATGTTTGCTGCATTTGGCCTACTTATAATAGGAATAGGTATTAGAAATGATAACTGTATATTTTTCTTTAATATTAAATTTGATTTAATAAATAAAAATAAAATGTAAAAAATTAATTAAGCTCTAAAAAATCGTTTTTTTTCTTTTTTTTTTTTTCTCCCCTAGGTTTGCTGGTTACTGGTGTTGTTGTGCTAATTATGCCAGAAATGGGTTTGTATAAATTTGAGAAAATAAAATTAGAATTCATAATTTAAGAAATATAAAAAATGCCTGAGAAAGTATTAGTAATGAACGATAAATAAATAAAATATTTTGATATGATTCAGCTATGTTTGTAACTTAATATAAAAATATGTTAAAAATTGGAATTTACAGCCCTACTTTAAATGTTATTAGCAAATGCAAGAGAAAGTGCAACTTTAATTCTGTTTGTGTAAGTCTATGTGTATTAATATATTTGACAAAGCATTTCTCTTGAAAAATATTTGCTTACTTAGGTAATGCATTGTAATGCCTGAAACAACTAACTTGATTTTGGGCTGAAAATTTTGATTCTTTATTTCTACTTTTTTATTCATTAAAATCTAAAAAATATTTTTATATTAGTACTTTACGCACTATTTTTGTTGTATAGTTAATTATCTCTTAAAATAAAATACAAATTTTCTAGATGTTTTCCATCTTCTTAATAATGGGAATAAACTTATTTAATTTTTACATTTGGAACTCTATATATGTGCAGTTTTGAAAGGAATTCTCATAAAACTGATGAATCATTTTACTTTGAATTCAAAGAAACAAATTTTATTATTGCTGTTTATGTTTTTTTTTTTTGATAATTATAAATGTAGTGATGTTAATAACATCTCTGCATTTCATAAGTAATCTGAATTGTGTTATTTTATTAGTTAGCTAAATTTTTTGTTTGTAAGTTGACAGTTTTTCTGTAAACATAAATGTTAGTCATTAGTCATTAATAAATGCTTAGAATGCATTCAAAATAACTTTTTTTTTTTACGTCTTTTGCAAAACTGTAAATGCTCTGATTTAATACACTTTAGAAAGCTAATATAAGTTCTAAAATAATAACAAAATCAACTTTTATTTGTAGACCACTTATTTAATGAGTTTTGAAGTCTGTATATTACTGAATATAGTTTATTTATGCTGTTTTGTCAGTTTAAATTAATTGCAAATTTTGAAACAGTTTTGAAGTGTTTTATTTGCAAGGAATATATATATATCTATATATATATATATATATATATATACTATCATAAAATTGTTAAAACAATCAAAACCTATCTCCTGGTGTCTCCGGGTTCGGTTGTGTTACTTTTTGCTTAGCTTATTTTGATAATTAATATATATATGTACGTATATCTTGGCTTAGATACCCTAGTATGAATAAAAATATATACCTTAATATATATCAAATTACATAGAAGTATATAAAAATTATTTCATTAAATGTTGTAATTTTTTAAATTTATTTTGTAGGTGTCCAGAGTTTTGTGTTTTTTATTGCTGGAGCTATTTGTTTTATTCCTGGAGGTTAGTGCTTTTTTAAGATTTTTAATTTATATATACATTTAGAATTGAAGATAGTTTATTTTTTTCTTGAAAGACTTGTTTACAATTACATTGTGCACATTTTTCTCTTTATAAATTCTGTAATAATTATCTATGAGAAAGGGTGTTCTAATTATACACATTACAATTAAAATTTATTAGTAAAATTTTATAAATTTTATTTATTTGTTTGTTTGAATATGTAGGTTTTAATATTTATTTAAAACTATATTCATCTGAATGATATTGTTTATATTTAACTTAATATTGTAATGCTTGAAGGAAAAAGAAGTTTATTTATTTAATCAAAATTTATCTTATATTATTTCAAAATAAAATAAATTGGATTAGCATGATTTTTCTGAAAAAAAAAAAAAAAAAGAAGTTGGAGGATATTTTATTATTGAGGACATTTTTGTGGATGGGAAAATTGGTAAAACACTGTAAATTAAAAAAAAATATTTTTGGAAATAACAGTTTTAATTTTAAAAAGTGGAAATAGATTATCAGCCTTTTATTCTTCTTTCATTTTTTCTTTAGAAGGTTATAGTTGTTTAATATCATGAATTATGGTGAAATATGTTTCAACTGCATAAAAGGCTAATTTTTTCTTTTGTTTTCATGTAGCTTATCATGTGGTATATGTCTATTGTGCAGTGAAAGGTCGTCGTGGTTATAATTTCTATAATCTTCCTTTATTCAACTGAGACCTTTTTTTAGCAAGTCTATATAAATATGTATTTGTATTATGTGTAATATTATTGTAAAGACAAATGCCCCATTTGATGTCATGTAAAAAGTTATCTGAATCATGTTTCTTTGTTTGTAAATGTGGTTGTTATAGGAAATAATAATTGTACAGAAGAAGTTATTTTCTTCAAATACATTTTGTTTTTATTCATGATTTTCTGAAAATTGTAATTGACAATTTTCTTTATTATAAAGTAGTCCATACTGTATAAAAAAGTATGCTGGCATATGTTTATAAAACTTTTTTTTTTGTGCAGTAAACATTGCTTTGAAATGTTGATTTTATTAGATACTAATAACAAGGTATTACTTGTTAAAATAAAGATATTCCTTGAAAAGGTGCAATAACTTGCCAGTTACTACTTGAATTTATGTGTGATATTTTATTAATGGCATACTTTTGAACAAATATCTATTTATTATTTTTTTTTAAAGTTGTTAATATTTAGTCATGCTTTATTTTAACTGTTAGCTATGTTCCATTTTTGTATTTTAAAGCATTTATCTCCATAAAAGTCATGTTGTTTGTTTTTTAATATTTTTTTCTTGTGAACTATTCAATAAATTTAGATCTGATAATTTAATCACTCCATTTAACTAAAAAATAATATTTATTAACAATCTAATTTATTGCTTTTTAAATGATTCATTTTACTATTTTTGATTGCTTCATTTAGAATTATTTAGAAATAAAATCTTTATTGCATGATACTTCTTTTGTTAAAATTAAAGTGATTCTTTTTTTATTGTGGTTTTAAGAATTCTTATAGTGTTCTTTATATATATATATATATATATATATATATATATATATTGTTTTTTAAAATATAGGCTGATTATTCATGATTGTTAATGCTACAATTAAATATGTAAATAGAATGACATTTGGACTTTTTTTATCATTTCAAGTACAAGGATTTATTCTATAAGTATTTTGATTGGTTACATTAAATATCAGTTACAGGAATTGTAGTTATTTTGCATATAACTAGAAATATCATCTTGTGTAGAACAGTTAAGTTGTAGTTAATATCAATTTTTTGTTTATTGTTAATGTAATTTTGTGTTTAGAATTATTATGAAATATATATAAGTAAATGGAAATGCTTGTTTAGAATGCTTGATTAATTACATTAAAGTTTATTATTAAGTGAAAACGTGAAATATTCTTAATATTACAAATATATTTTTTAAATGAATGAATATATTCAAAATTACTCAAATAATTTTGAATTTCAAAGAAGGTTAAAAGAAGAAAAGTAAAGAACCGTTATAGTCATTGTAAATGTGGAGAAAAACATGTTTTTGCATAGTCTATGATATATTAGTATTTTTTCAAATATTTTTCTAGTTTTAAAATTGGATTCTTTATTATTAAGTCATTTTTTAAAATTACAACTTTTATTCAAAATGTATTGAATTTTTTAAAATTCACTGCATTTTTAAAAGATATGTTTTTGTGAAAAAAAAGATTAGTTGAAATTATGAAGCAAATCATTGATTTTAAGTATTACAGTTTTCCTAGTATGTTTAGTATAATGCTAACATTCTTTAAGTTATTATAATTAATCAGAAAAATGTTAATGTATTGTTGTTTTTTAGTTTTTAATTTTGATATTTTAGTCTACATTTGTTTTGGAGGTTAAAGTACATATGAATTTTTAAATGATTGATAAATTTATTATTGTAAATAGTAGTTAAAATAAGATAAATTATTATTTATTAATATTTAATAAGAAATAATATTGTACTTTATAGATATGCTGTGACAATCTTCTTATTTGATTATAAATACACAGTATTAAACAATTTAATTGTTCAAAGATTAGGCTAGTTAAAAATTGAATTCTTTTTTTAGAGTACTTTAGATATTTTTCTAAAAACTAAAATTTATTGTTATAATATTTAATGAAATAAAAAATATTATTGATATTGTTATGGAAAGTATATAATTTATGATAATTAATCTAGAAAATTTACAAAATTGCATGTATTAGATATTGCAGTGCATATTTTATATAGATTTTACAAATCCCATAATTTTTCTAATGTTTAAGACAGAATATCTAAAAAAAAAAAGTTAAATGTGTAAAATTTTCATAAGATTTTAAACATAAATAAAATCTGATAATATTATTGTAAATATATTGAATTATAAGTTTGAGACATTTGATTATTTTTACTATAAATTTGTTTGAAACTTCACTAAAAAAATTAAATTATAAGTTCTTTCAAAGGGTAATTTATTGTGCCCTGTGAAAAGCAAAGCTTTGTATAAAATTCACAGTACAGATATTTTAACATTATCTGTTAATATTTCTCTTTTTATGTTTTTGGAAAATGTTATGTCAATTAATTACTAAAATTTTAATATGTAATTCTACACAATTCGAAAGAAATATGATAAAATATTATTTATATCAAAATTATATTTATAATTAAGTTAATATAAAATATTGTATGTTTTAATGACTATAATAATATATAAATTATATAAGAATATGATTGATTGAATTATAATTTTAATTCAATTAATTTTTACAAATAAATAAAAAAAAAATTTGAAAATTAACCACATGAAGAATTTATATTTTCTGAAGGTTACTTAAATTCATTATTGAATATTTTATTGTAAAATTTAAGTTCTGTTATCAAAATATTCATTTCTTATTTTGTTACCTAGTCATGCTTTAATTCATACTGACTTGTAATGTTACTAGGTCTGTAGAGTAATCAAAATTGCTGTTGGACTGATTTCAGTATGTTCAGGCATTTATAATTAAAAAAATTCTAGTTCTAAGTTTAATGATTAGAATTTAAAAAAGCACTTAATTTTTTACATTTGTATTTTGTGTAGATTTTTTAAAATCAAAAACTTTTAAACGATTCCAAATTTTAAAATTATTTGCTCCTCAATGTAGAAAGTAATGGGCTTATATGGTAAAAAATTCTAGTTAAACAAATGCAGCTCTATTAACAAATATGTCTTAAGTGTGTAATTCATATTAGTTCCTATTGTGTTATGGATTTTTTTCTACTGTTCTATTTTTTTAGGCAAGGCAACTATAAATTTTTTGTTAAGATGTCATGGTTGAAGTTTTTTTTTTTTTTTAAAGGAAATACCATATTTGTATAAATGACCTTACTCAAATAATATGAATTTATTTATCACTATTATTACAATGAATATGAAAATTATTTTCTACTTTCTATTTGTACTACATTTGAATATTTAATCTTGTGCAAATGTTATTAAGTCCATAACTCTCTTAAAACTTTTGTTGGATATCTCTGTTTTTTAAAATTTTGTAAAAAATATATGTACATATTTATTTCTAGAAATTATTGAAATTTTTTTAAAACTTGCTTTTGTTATCATATTAAAAAAATCCTACTTAAATTTTTGATTCCTTTATATTTTGAAATATTTGGCAAATAAATTTAGTATAATATTGGGAAAAAAAGTACTATTCTATTTTTCGTTTAAAAAATGTCCATACAAAATTCTATACTACTTATAATTTTTAATCTAAATAACGTGGGCTAACAATTGAGTTTTCTTATGAAGTAATGACATTCAAAAATATTAAAAAGTATAACTATTAAATATTGTTTTCTAAAAAGTGAATTTCATATGAATTTCCTATTTATCAGAGAATTAGAGTTGTATATATAAATGTATTATACTTAATATATGTATTTTATTTAATGTAATTCTCTTAACTCTTACAATACTTGTATAAAGCATGAAAACAAGCGATATAATGTCATTTACAAATGTTTTATGTACTAATCAACTGTGTTATTTTATTGATAACATATAAACATATTTCCTTGTGAAAAAAATTTATTATTGACTGTTTTCTAGTAAAAATAAATAATTTGTTGATCGGAATTGTATTCTGTGTCCCAACTACATAATGAAAAAACATCAAATTAATTTATTATTAATGCCAACTTAAATTGTTTAAGATTTATCCCCCCCCCAATTTTCCATGTTATTTTAACAGCTTTTATATACGCTGCCCATTGAGTACATTATAATTTTCTTACTTCAAATTTGTGCAAAAAAATAAAAATAAAAAAGGAAAATTCAGATTTTAAATTTTTTTAAATTTTATTTCAGAAAATTCAAAGATGTAATCATGCTATAGTACTATTTATTAAAGTAATAAAGTTTAATATTACATTTTACTCATACAATTGGTTTTTCAGAATTAGTGTGGAAATAATTCATGTTTTAAATGCTGAAACATATATTTCGTGATATATTGTACATTGAATATTATAATGCTATAATAGAATCTAACCAATATTATAGAAATATTGACACAAAACAATCTTTTAATATATATATTTTTTTATATTTCCATTTGCACCAAATTTTCTTAAAAATTTGGCTTTTATGTATTCTATTTTTAATGCCCTGTTTTCATGGCAGATTATATCAATCTATTATTTATATTGATGAAATAGAATAGTAATAATTCCAAGAGAATTTGGTTTTCAAATAATAAGAACATAATAAGCTCAGCATTGAATATTTCAACTGATTCCATTTTCTTTGTTGTATCTTGAACAAAATATATTTTGAGATCTATCTCAAAATAATTTGTCATTTAAATGAACAACTTAAACATCATGTCATTTAAATGAACACATGAAACATTAGCAATTTTCTGCAAGGATTTATTTAATACTTCTAGCAATAATTTTTTTAAAAAAAATCTTCAAGGATGATTTAAACTGACATCCCTCTGTTAATGATCAGCTTATAAATAAACGAATAATTCATTCTACATTAAATTTTTTGTACTTAACTATGCAAGTATTAAAAAAAGCATTGTTTTAGCCATCTGTTTTCTTTTAATGATTCACTATTCAGAATTTCCGATCTAAAACTGCAAGATAATCCTTGAAATACATTCATAGTGCTTTGCTATCTTTAATAGTTTTAGTTAATTTTTTTTAGGTGGGAGGTATGTTGAAGCACTTAAGTATCATTAATTAAATATATTTTTATAAGAATGCAAAATAAATTACTTAAAGTTTATTTCATAAGCGATATTACGGCTGTAAGAAAAATAAATAACAAAACAAGGGGAAAAAAAAGAGAGATGTAGCATCTATGCTCAGACGTCACAATGATGTTTAAAAAACAAAAATATATGATTTTCACACAAGAGACAATTCATACAATAAATCAACACTTAAGGACTTGCACAGTATGAATAATAAGTAATACATAAATCGCAAAAGCAACACATACATCCACATTTAATAGATAAAGAGATCAGTAATTTCAATATTCTCCAATTCAAATGATGTTCCAGGCCAGCTGGAAAAATAAAACAAAAATGTCGCTAATCTTCAAGCAGATGCAATGATTGCCACCCATGACTACTTCATTGTACTCCTTTGCAATGTGCATTTATTCAGTTTTTGAATGATGTTTGTTAGCAAAGAATTATCTATTATATTCTTCGGTTATATTTATATGATCCTTTCTACCTTATTCAGGACTGGTAGATCGTTTTTGTGTATTCATCGTCTAAGAAAACTTTTTTTCCGCTATCCTTCTCCAATGTAAACATGGAATTATATTAATATAGAGAAGAATTCTATTAATGAACTTCATCTTTAAAAAATTAGTAATAAATATTAAAAAAAAGAGATAAAGTTACAAGATAACTTGTTGATCCCAGTGATTTAAAAAAAAACATTTCAAAGAGTTCACATTTTTTATGGATACATATAGAAAGAATAGTTTGTACAATGTGAAGAAATTCTGAATTTCCCAAAATGTGATGTTTCACCTCCATAACATATAATATTATTCTGTCATTGATTACCTAGTAAATCAAACAATGAAGCTACTAGAATGAGATAAGCATAGACATCCACCCTGTTTAAATTACTTTTCTATTTTAGTCTGTTATTCGTTTTTCCATATAAATTGATATATATATATTACGCCGTGGATCAATCTTAATTGTACATATAAGATATTCTTCGCCAAAGTTGGAAAATCCATTTTATGCGGGCAGTATTAAGAGGAAACTACGACAATGGAACAGTGAAATATTAGTTAAGAATAAAATGTCTGAGTGGTAAAGAAATGAACAAATATATTTTATTTGGTATTTTTTGCCATTCTTAATGTGTGATTAAAAAATTTTTTTTGAAAGTTTAACAGCGTTTTTGTCTTAATTTGCACAATGATCACGTAAGTTAATTTTTTTACATTATTGATGAAATACATAAATTTGAAAGAACGGTTTTTAGAACTCAATCGTGTCAAAAATGCTATGACATCAGATTTTTAAATTCAAAAGTCTTTCTTTCATTTAAAAAAACGGATTTCTCTTTATTTTATTTTTAGTTTTTTAAAAATTATTATTCAGGCAAAGGGACCCAAAAAAAAAAAAAAAAAGACCCGAAAATTTTGTTAGAACTGCCTACAAATTTGTGTCTGTTTTCCTTCTGGTTTTGTACCATTTGAGAAATGATATATCTTTTTTATTTCAAAATTTATTTCTAAAAATTCTTTATGGAGATAATTAGCATTTTATTAACCTGAAAATTGGGGGAAAACGTTAGACCATGACGTTAGTAAAGAAACATTGACAAAACTATGACATGCAGTGAAGTTTACTTTGTTTGAATATGTCATTTCAGATCTGTAACACGAATAATTTTGTCTTTACTAACGTAGATGCACGAACATGATCAGTAACTCTCACTATAATTTGGCATTCAAAAAATGATGTCTAGACTATAAAAATGAAATTGTTTTCAGAAATAGCTAAAACGAAGCGTGGAATTTTTCTTGTCATCACCGAATTTGATGTATCTGTTCACAGTGATCAACAAAAGAAAGAACAGACAAAAATAAGCACACCGTTTATCCAAAACGGCAATCGATCATTTCTTTCTAAGAACATAATAAGTTCGATAAGTTAATAAAAAAAAGTTTCAACATCTTCCTAGCAAAATATTCAGCCGTATTCTGGTGCGGTAATGGCGATTTGGTAACTTAAAGCTGAAAAGAAAACAAAATTCCGCGTTCGGCCAGCGATGTGTTGTTCACAATCCAAATTGACGCACCACTTCACGGAAGCAGTTTGTGAGAGATGTTTTTCCTTTAAGAGGGGCATTCGTCCAGTGGTATGCACCTCTTCCTGTGCCACACAGTTCCAGGGGGGCAGTAGCAGCCCGGTCTGCATTGTCTCCGGCAGGACTTATCTCTCTTCGGCTTCTTGCAAGTGCGACGGCAGGCTGGAGCGCAGTTCATATAGAGTTGACCATTTCCGCATCGCATTCCTACCAAAGCATCGAAAATAACTTGTACATTTTTTTCATACACATATGCAATACAATACAAAATGTTTTAAATGATATACTGTCCGTTTCAATATTCTGAGGCGACCATTTTCAGGCGGGTCATCACTAAGGGGTGAGACGCAGAATTGCGTGTGCAATTCCAGAATTTATTTTATTGTTAAATGTAAGCATCTTCTCCTTTTATCTTTCTTCTCACTCCTATTTTGTTGAATTAAACTTTTTCTAACGCATGCGTAAAAGCGCGGGGAGTTTTAGAATACGTTGGCAAACAATACATACATTTTTTTCTTGCTTATTTCCCCTCAATCTAATTTAGATTAATAATATTTTCAGTACAAATTTTTAAATTGTGAGGCTCAATTTATGATGTTTACGATTCGATTCAAATCAAGGACAGTAACATTAACGTGGAATCAAATTTCGAATGAATCCTCCGTGCAAAGATTTTTGCACGAAAGTAATATTATTTTTTATTCCTTTTACATCTTTTAGAAAAAATTATAATTTTTTCCCCACAAGATGTTATGGAATGTTCTGAGTCTCATAAAAGAGTTATGTCCCAAAATTTTCTTGAATTCACCGGATTTTCGAAAATACTCAGTACCTTTAGTACTTCTAGTAAACAATTCAGTACTCTCCAGTAATTTCTTAGAAAAGAAATTTTGATTTTTATTCGAAAGTCCCCATGATTAGCGCGGTTTGTGAAAGGGGAGAGGTGAAAGAGTGAGTGAAAGAAAGGGATATTAATATGAAATAAATCGACAGAAGGACCACAAAAGGAGATTCGAGAAGAATTAATCACTTAAAGAGAAAGATATTTAATCCCTTTATTAACTGAACTTATTGTTCGAATATTTGACATTTCAACAGATAAATTGCAACAATTTGATCTATTACGTGAAGCAGGAGTAATTAGTACTGGATTGCTTGTTCTACATAAAACGAGAGACAATTACTACTTCGATGTTTGAAATGCATCAATCATAATTCAAAAATGATTAAGATATATTTTATGTTTTCTGATAAAATGGAAACAATCTATTTTTTCATGTTCTTTGTCACTCTTCCCTGGGATATAATTTAATCCAGTTTATACTTAATATCTTTATAAAAGTAAAATCAATAACATTACTTCTATTTGAATGACTTCCTTTTATTAATTTAAACTATATCTTTATCATTTAAATTTGCTTTATATAAACAACCAAAATATATAAAGATGGGAGTGATGATATCATGGAAAGGGGAACATGGTTAACATGGAAAGGGGATGCAGTGGCTTCTGACGGTAAAGACCCCTGAGCATCCGAAGGTAGAAGTCTGGCTTCTAGCTCAAATGAAAATGACACACACACATTCACCTGCACAACCCCTTTTTACGGGGGGGGGGAGGCTCATTCACACATCTCGCAGATAGAACACAAGGGAAGAAAACGTGCCCGAACTAGGACTCGAACCGGGACGCCCAGATCATGAGGAAGACGCGCAACTCCTAAGCCAGGACGACGGCAAAGATGGGAGTCTGATTATGATAAAACTATTAAGATATAGATTTATTCAAATAATAAATAAACTCAGTGGAAAAAGGAGAACGAATTCAAACCTCTTATTTAATTGATTATTTTTCTTTCTTTCAATAGTATTATATATATATGTATATTGAATAAAAATATTTTCTATTAAGATATGAAAATTAAAATTATGGACGTTGTAAGATTCAAAAGTCAATATATTGAAACAAAATTTTTAAGAATATTTAAACTAAGATCATCTTGATATACTTCTTTGAAATGTTTAGGAGGATATATTTATTTTTGTAATTATTGATGGTTATTCAGTCAACATAAATTGATTCCTAAAGCTAGATGATCTTTAGAATTTAATATTTTTTTTTGCTTTCCACATTACACAGTATTGCGCATTTTAAACATGAAAAATAGAGTTAATTTTTTAAAATTCTTAATTGTCCATCAAACTTAATTTTGAAATATAGTATTTTATATTTATCTGCTATATTAAGTTACATTAGAGGTAAATAATGTTTTTGGGAAAACAATTTCGTAAAGAAATTTACAGTAGATAGTGATTTTACTAAACATAATGAAGAAGAGTAAATAGTGAGTTTTTTTAAGGGTAGCAGAATGAATTTGTTAGTTCATTATAGCATTTAGATTTTTGAGAAAATCAACAACATTTAAGAATTTTGTCTTTCATAGATTGACAAATATTGTCATAAAAAGGATAATAAAAAAATCTAAAAAAAAAAATTAACATAAAAGTTGTGAGATTTTACATCTAATATAAATTCCTATTTTATTTTATGTCATAGAAAAGAGAAGAAAGACCACTAGTATTCTTTAATCACTTCAATTGATAGTATTTTGATTTTTCAGCATTTTGATTTTTTTTAATGCTTTAAATAATAAAGTCATAAAAAACGGTTTTTACTGCTTGTTATTTAAAATTATTACCAATTAATTTAATGATTAAAATTATCATAAAAATAATGTCTTCGCTGTTTATTAGTTAAATTTTAATTTACATTTTAAACCTACTTTTTTGGAAAGAAAAAAAAAGACACTTTTTCGAATTTCTTAATAATATTTTGAATTCTAAACGGTAATATTTTTTTTTGTTCTAACAAATTTGGTTAGCTCCTTTGCATTGTTACTTAAACATCTACACCCCTTAAAACTATTGTACTGTATTCGAAATATTATGTAATAATATGCAATTTTATATGATACTGCCTATTACTTAGCAATCTTATACAATATCTCAAAGCATGTTGTGTTATTATTTGAGATTGCTTTCAAAATGAATTTGTTCAAACTCTATTTTTTCAAGCCCATTTATTTAAAAAAATGAAATCACACTTACCATCACATCCCGTTGAGCTTCTCCAGTCGCCAAGTTGCTGTCCAGCGCGAGCACACTGTCTGGCGTAGGCTGTGAGAGATTCACAGTAGCATCGATCCCGAGGTCTACATTCTCCAGCATCGAGGTAACACGAACTGTGATAAAAAGAAATATATTTATTAATCTGCATCTAAGTAAGAATAGATCTTGATCTATATGAGCTTTTATCAATATAAATAGTTCCACAGATTTAAAATGATATTTAACGATTTCTGTATCGTCTAACAGATGTATATGCCTGGAAAATTGAAAATGTTTCTCTTGATTGTGGTGAATTTCGGTCTAGAGACAGGTTGAGTCTTCTTAAACTCTTAAAGCAAAACACACCTCGAGCCACTATTTTTTCCCCAAATTTTCCAAAATAGATATTTTATTCTCATTTTAATTTGATCTTTATATAAAATAGTAATTTTGATAAACTGAAATAGTAAAAGATTTAATTTTCAATTGCGGATTACTTTTTGTTATAAAGCTGGTTTCAGTACCTATTGCATAACACAATAAATTTGTACATTTATTTTTAAAAATAATTTTAAACAAAATAATAATAATAATAACTTTTATTAATACAGTTTTAAATAATATTTAATTATAAATAACAAATTTCAATTTTTACCAAAGGGTAAAAGTTTTGACTTCATTACATTGGAAAAAATAATCATATTATGTATCTGAATTTTACGAGTGTTAATTGTATTTTAATGCGAGTCGTTTGTTACGCAAAACCGAATTCTCTAATATTTTTATATAATAGCCAATTCATAATGCAATTATTAATTTTGGTATAATATAGAGCAGCATTTTCTTCTTTAAAGTTTTGAAAAGTGTGTTTCTTGCACTTTAAAATGTATTTCTAGAAGGTGATTAGAAATTGAATTTAATTGTCTCTTTCCCAAGAAAATTAGGTCTTATTAATAAAAAAAAAGAAAATACAGTTTTACATAATATTTAATTATAAATAACAAATTTCAATTGAATGATAAAGTATCACAACTTTTTAGAGTTATAAAATAACAATATAAAACTTTCAAATGATAATTGACTGAAAATGTTTTTATAATAAGATTCTATAATTTAAAAAACACTGGATTTTGATTTTAATAATAAATTTATTAGCACGCCATTTATTAGTAAATGAAAGTAAAAATAATTAAATATCTTTGAAATTTATCCCAAAAGAATTCTCCGGAAATCGAAGTCCGCTAAAACTGTGGTGCCTCAAGAAAATTCTCTACTTTCTCCATTAATGACCGAGTTTGATCTTGCCCATCTCATTCTTTTTTTTTTTCATTTTAAGTTCGCTATAAATGCAGCCTATGCTTTTGACAGGAATTGACTGTGATGATCTCTGGAGCTTACATTATTTTATAAAGTTTTGAAAAATGTGCTTCTCGCACTTCAAAATTTATTTCTAGAAGATGATTAGCAATTGAATTCGATTATCTTTTTCCCAGGAAAATTAGCTCCAATGCTGTTTAGAAAATCAAATATTAATTTTTATAGGATAAAAATCGCATGTTTTATGAATAATAAATTTCTATGAATTACAAGCAGCTAAGCTCATTTTAAAAAACTGAAAATTACGCGAATACATACATATAAAAGGCTACATATAGTAACCTTATTTTTCTTTTGAATGAAGAAGCTAACTACAAATTTAGCCTGCCATTTAATTTCGATAGAAAGGTGAGATGCTTACTTGTAGTAAGGAACTGCGCTGACTTTTTTGTGGCAAGGTTTGAAGATGGGCGATTTCAAAACGTTGCATTCTCTCATAGCTCGAACGTGAACTTCATTATTCCATTTTCTTGTGATGTCTGGTGTAGAGGGTTGAGACATGACACAACGCTTCATTTTTCCAACCTGAAAGATATTATAAGTTAGTTATCTTCATATGATGCAATATATATTTTGTTTGATTAAAATTTTTAGGCCACTATTACGAATTTATTTATATTTAAGGACGGAAAAAATGCGATTAATTTGAACTATCGTGAGAATTTTTAACTATCTTTAGCATTAATAAATTTATATAGTAAGATACTGAAATATTCATATGTTAAACAAATCCGAAAATAAATTTTTTTGAAGAAGGGATTCTTAAACATTTTTTATTCGTGATTTTATCCACCAACAAAATATTCTTTCAAGAATCCAAATAAGCAGGAAGAAAATATTGAAAAATTTGAAATAATAATAATAATTCAAATAAAAAGAATCAAACATACTAATTCAAAATGATGTTTTAATGTAAGATAGAATTAAAAATTTCTTTTTCTTTCTTATGTTATATAATCATTTGATGTATACGTTTTTGCGTATCAACATAAAATAACAACCACACGTTAATGAAATTTCTTACAAAGAATTTCAAAATTTGTACGCCTTTTTCGCATATAATTTATAAAAGTCACAGAATTATTTACGAGAATAATTAGTTTTGCAATGTGACCGCGTATTTGATCTACACATGCTTTTTTCGAAGCTTAAAGAAGGAGATTTTCACCAAATTCGATTAAAATAAATTTTAAAACATTATAAAAAAGGCAATTAAGTCAATTTAATTTCCTGCACTTACTCTCCAAGAATTTCCAAAATCTTCTGCAGTGTTGACTAAGCGTCCATTTTTAGTTTTGAAGTCGTCTTTCGGATCACCGTTGTAGTTACCACACAAACCACACAGATGATCTTTGAAATAGGATGGCACAGATACTTCCAAGTAACTATTTCCATCCCACAAGACTTTCATACCTTTGAAAAACGGCGCAATTGAAATAATTTTTTTTACTTTTCTTGGTATAAAACAAACGTTTAGTAGAGTTCTATAAAAAAGTAAAGTGAAATCCTAGTACCGAACTTATATCTTAAGGACGCTCTACACATAAAACTGTTTTTCAAAAATTTTGAATTTTTTACATTGAATACAATTTTTATTTATCGATGAAAAAAATTAGTTAAAAATTATATATATTTACTACAACAAAGAGGTGACCATTGATTTCTTTCATAAGAAGGAATACAAATTAAATAAAAAGAAAATAATTAAATCCATTACTATTGCAACAGAAATTTTCGAGGATTGAAGTTAAATTAAATTTTATTCTTGGGTTATCTTCAATGATTCGCTGTTGTACATTTCTTTTAGAGTGTATGATTTTTAAACGGAAACCTTGAAGGTATGAAAAAACAGTTCAGCTTAATAAAGAATAATAAAGAGAAGGAAAATAACAATTGCACAAAATTGGAGATTTTAGAAAAGTATGGACTGAGAATTTTTATTTGATACGTTAATTCCTCTTAAAAAATTTACTATACATGATAGTTTCGAATAAGAGAATGATGAAAAATTTTCAACATGTATTTCCGTAAGACAAAATTTTTATATACGTAAATTTCTAAATATCGAGTTTGCACCATGAATCTTTAAACTATTTATATAGAGGTTCAAGGGTAGTTGGGATTTTTTTAGTGATATTCTTATAGAGAGTATCAATTTATGTATTATACAAACAATAAAGATATAGCTTTTATTAAACTATTCATATAGAGAGTATTCAAAATATACTCCTCATATTCTTCTAAAAACTAATCTGTTAAAAGTAAATAACAATAAAAATATAATTATTTATGCAGTAATAAAGATAATAAGGAAAATACACACAGATGAAAAAATGCATTCCAGAAGGAGTCGATAGCGGTATGCTTCTACTAATAAATCTAACATGTTTAAACATGCAGTTATTGAAGATTCAATAGGAAAATAATTAAAATTAAACATTTAAAATAAAAAGAGTAGGGCAAGGGGCGTAGAGAGAACTATTCCTCTTCAGAGAGTACTAAAGCATATTTCAGAATAGTATACATAAATCATTCTTCAATAGATTATTCTTATACATTAAACAGTTGTGCAATTTATAATATATATAGTTTCAAGTTCACTGACCGTAATTCGAATTTTATGCCCTTTCTAAATGAACATATTTCAAATCATTGATTTAAAAGATATTTATACAGTGACAATTGATTTATTATATTCCATAATCTTTCTTAAAATTCACAGAAAGTTGTTATTTCAGATTTAATGGCACAAGGGTCACATTTAGCCATGTGGTTAGAAATACGAATAAAAGGGAAAATTTTAAATATCAGAATGGAAAAATGATCTTAAAAGCATAAAATTCAGCATAAAAGAAATAACAGGCAGAGTAAAAACTATAAAATTTTAAATGGGAGGATAAATACCATTGGTTTTTAAATCTAAAAAGGTTACTATAAGGACGTTCTCCCATCTAGTCACAAATATGCAGTGACGATGCACCCAAAAAACATCATACTTATAGGAGCATTGTCGGTTAATTAATGAAATTTAAATAAATCATAACGTTTTAAAATGGAAACTCAAAATTATATTAATAAATCATATCTATATTTGGATTATTGAAATTTTTAATTCATATCAAATTTTCTACAGCAGAAGGATTATTTATTGGTTAATTCTCAATAAAGATGTAGAATTTCTTTACTACATAAAAATTTCCTTTTATTTCAAATTAATATAAAATAAATGCTAACACACAATGTGAAAAAGTCAACTATGTTGTAGGAAAAACAATAGCAATCTGTAGAATGTAAATTTATTTCATAACTTACCAAGATTAGTTCGAACTAAAACATTACGCTCCTCTTGAAAGACTGAAAGCACTCCTAATTCAATATAAGGCAGTTTTACTGGCTTATGATTAACATGGATTTTCATATATTGCCCAAGACGGATTTTTGTACCATTGGCCTATGAAAGGAAAATCACATACGTATTATTTTAATGCTTAAGTATGAAACTCACTTAAAAATTTTCAAGAAATAACATTAAAAACTTTCACATCCGCCTTTAAATTATATAAAATTATCTCAAAATAATTTCCAAGATTTTCGACATCCAAAACACTAGAAAATTACTCTTCGTATGTAAATTAGAGATGTAAAAGTTCCCCCAAGACTGATTTAGGTTTAATTCTCTTAAATTTGTGATATTTCTCGGCATATTAAAAAAACATCACGCAAGAAAGATATCATCAGTGTTTGTCTTAAATAAAAGTAAAAGGAAAGTTTGTAGTTAGGTTTTACTATATAACTTTCTTTCCAGATAACGTAATAATTTCAGTTTTTGAAGCTGAAGAAAGTTTATTAGATTTCTTTGCTGAATTAGAACTGTTTAGTTAATTTTGCAAGTACAACAAAACAGTTGCTAACTTTACTTGTCTTCTTTTTTGAATTCGTTCTTTTAAAGCATATAATAATTTCAAACTTATTTGCGTTCAAACTTTTAAGTTCATTTAACAGATACTCAAATATACTTTCACTTGTTAATAAATTCGCATTTCGTCGCCTTAAGCCCCCAGTTATTGGATGAATTGGTCCATCTGATCAAATTCTTTCTCTTAAAGAATTGAAATAGGCGTTTCAGAAAACTGGTTTTCGAAAGTGTCAAATTTACTAAAAAACCAGTTTTGAAAAATCATCAAACCCTATCACTTAGTTTTGACTAAGTGGAAAGCTTAGAGCTAAATATGAATTTGAATTGCGGTTTTGTTCTGGATTTATAAGCTAATTTTATAGTTTTATTTGAATGTTGCAATTTTTATTGTTTGAATGTCACAACTTTTGTTTTGTTATATATAGTGCTGATATTTGTAAAACATTTACGAATTGTTTCTTTTTTTAAAATCAACATAGAGATGTTTCATCACTTTTAAGTAACTTTATTTGTTACTTCTCATTTACAAAAGTCTCCCATACATTATCACCAGTCTCCCATACACAAATTGCAGAATAGCAAGAACTTCCATATAACTAGACATTAAAATTATATGCAATATAATATAACTAGCAAGTAATTTGAACAATATAAACTTTTAGTTATTATTGATGGAGAGATGAATGGCTGAAAACAATAAAAGTGCATTTTTATTTGCTATCGAAAAATCTACGCAGTTTTAAGACTATTTTATTTTGTTCTGCTTTTCGATATATCAAATTTATGTAAAAAACGCAATTAATCATTTGTTAGATTAATGTTTTTTATAGTGCACATGCATGCATCATGTAATGCTGCAACGATTTATAAAAATTTATTTTGGTTGTAAATCGAAAGATATTTTATTCTGATCTAAAAAAATATGCTTTTGAAGCATTGGGATGTTTTCATCAAACATTAACAAGTGGCTGTTATAGGAGACCATGATAAAAAAAAAGATTGATTCAATGAACTGAAAAGCTTCCACGTTACAGAAACTTTTTGAATTCAGAAGATCATATTTCTATCTTTTCGTTAGAATTGGAATAAAGCAAGTTCGTTCAAGTAGAAAGATTTATTGAAGTCGTAAAAAATAAGCCCATGCATAAGGAAATGAAAAGAATTTTATTTTGCAATATTTTAAAATATTTCCCTTCTTATAAAATATATCAGACTTTATATCGTAAAAGTCGTATCGCTTTTGAATTGGAAAGAAGCGTATTACTTAGAAATGCATTTATCATTTATATAATAGAGATATTTCTCGGGCAGTATTCTCGAATCATTTCCAAGAAGGTTTATAGTTCAAAATAAATTGTCATGCATGCTATATGGTTTGAACTTTTATTGAGTAAAGATAACTTCAATACAAGAATATTATAATCCAAATCCTAAATTTCAAAAAATGATATAGAAATGAAGAAAACACTGTTCTACCACGATTTTTGTCACAAATCAGCAATAAAATGCTACTCAAGCAGGTTCTGAATTTTCCCTTTCGACTTCCACATTAAATAAATAGATTACTTTGAACAATTACGTAACAATTTTTGGTTCCAGCAATGTTCAAATGTAACGCATTAAAAAAATTTAGCAAAAACTGTACCAATTGAAAATTTTAAGATTACATATTTTATTGCAGATATTTTTGGAACAATAACAATTTTTGGAAATATTTTAAAAGACTTACTTTACATAATCTATACTTATAATGAAGCTCAATGTGTGTGTGTATGTGTGTTTGTTAAAGCTCCATAGGCCAGACGGTTGGACCTATAGCTACCAAATTTGGCACATTATTTGGCATATACTTTGAGGGTCGGAAATGTGCACATTGGAGCAAATTTTTGGATTTTTTAAATTTGAATTTGAATTAATTAAAAATTAACCAGATTATAAGTAAATATTTGGCTGATAAGTTATAAAGAGAGCAAGTATTTAATTGAAAATTTTAGAACACATTACTCATGTGGAACCAGTTGGTCACCAAAGACGGCTATTTCAAAATAAATTTAATTTCACCTGAATTCAAAACATATATGTATGATAAAAGTTAATAATTAAATATCAATTTGACTTTTTCTTCTTAAATTCATTGCGATTTTTGCTTAGTTTATTATATAGTAAAATATATTCTGAAAGCGCAATTCAAATACAGTGGTTTTTTTAATGCATTCATACCAGTGATATAAGCTTATTCAAAATATGAGTGAAGCAATAATTAAATTTCCGGTTATTTTATGCTTTTAAAATGTTTAAAAATTGGATTTCAGACAGATATGACAGACCATTATTTTTAGACTTACTGCAGTTTTTAAAAGATGTAATTTAAATTCGAAATGATGTAAAACACACATTTATATACACAAATTATAATACACAATTATAATTTTGAATTACACTGTCTCATTATTTATTTTTAAAATTTTATTTCCATTCAACAATCCAATTTTTTTAAAAACATTTTATTTGATATTTTCGCATAGAAAATGAGAATTCTTTTCCGAATTTATATCAAATTCACATTTTGCTATGGAAAAATTACTTTTCGTGGGAACAACTTTCATTGCAATTTAAATTATATAATCAATTATTCGATTACTACAATGAGTTGAACATTTATGACTAGACTTAGTGTTTTCAGTTCTGTAAACCATTTTATAAGTTAATTAAACGTCTTTAATGAACGGTGAAGTATAATATGCAACTGAGATCATAAACAGTGATATATATTCGTGAAATCAGAAAGAATACCGGAGCATGTTTTGTTCCTCGCGATTCAAGCATCCTCTTTTGTTTTGCTAGACACAGGATTAAATGTCGTTCGAGATCGGTATGAGTGAGATGGTCCCATATTTATAAAATATGCAATTCACATTTCAGCTATTCCGCCATATTACTAATTGAGATTTTTATTTGATATTATAGCAGTGAAATGAGCGACATAGAACACATTTCATTTAGAAATTTAAATTATAAGTTTATGGGCTTTCAAGATTAATTATAATATATTTGTATGCAAAATAATATTGGTACAAACCTTAATTGTGATTGATTTTGTCCACGAGTATTCTTTGGAGTATCGGGCCTCGTTGAGCACTTCCACTGAGAAAGAACGATTTGTGCAGTCTTTGGCAAGAATATATTTGCAGGATCCTTGGTAATTAAAAATTTTGCCGTCGAAAGATCGATAATGAGGATCACCAAATACTGTACACACTCCGTCATCTGGTTGAAAATAAGAGGTAAAATTAATATCGGGATAAATAATTACTAACAGTAGGGCTACACACAGGGCTTAATAGCTAAAAGGGCTTGATTACTAACAGTAGGGCTTAACTGAAACAATATATTGAAAATTTTAACCTTTAAACTTATCATTTGTATTAAAAAATCTTAAAATGTCACAAAAATTAAAACAACATACTGATACAGGGTTAAACAATAGGAATACAATAAGATACATTTTTCCAACAGCATGGATAAATAATATGAAAAGATTGGAATTATATTAGGATCGATCATACCAAATTTATCAGATTTATTGTGAAAGTCTATGCTTTTAAAACTTTTAGGTGCTTCTTTAAGAAAACTCGGCTGGCTTGTTAGTATAAAATGACAAATTGTTAATAATAAATTTAATTCATCGAAAAATTCTTTTGAAATCTGATATATATATATATATATATATATATATATATTGGACCCACCTTCAACGCAAGAGGGACAGCAATCTCCAGGTTTTGTTTTCAATGTATGCCCAGCCGGACAAACAATCTGAGTTTCACAAGGTTCCACAGCACAATGTACCTGTCCGTCTCTACAAATGCATTGAGTACATTTTTCCATCTGCCACCGATAGCCATCCTAAAGCATAAAAAGAATGTATGGTCTCATATGAAAACACCATGATTAAAAAATGTTAACAGAAATTTAGTTGGATTAGTTTTTAGTTGTCTGATTAGAAAATCTGGCATATAAAATACAAGATTACTCGTCACCTAATGAGTTTTTTAAAATATAAAATATTTGATTATAGATTGTCTAAGTAAAATATTTTAGAAGAAATGGTTATTAAGGTATTGAAAATATACGTTTTTCTTAACTAATAATTTATTTTCACTTTGTATTTATCAAAAGTATCTTCTATATACTGCTTATGACAACGATAATTCTTCAGTATCAATCCTATAGTTATCAAAGAAATATAGCAGACGTATAGGGCTTTCTGAATATTTCAAATCCGAAAATAAAAATGAACAGAACTTTCACACCTTGAGTCTAAGACTTATTTTTTTAATTTTTTTAATAAGACACAAGTCGTGAAATCACAGACGAGATATTTTAACTATAAATTTATGGTCCAAATTAATGCAAGCTATATATATCATGTAGGCATCATACGTTATAACAAATAACAGCTTTTTTGTATCTGATAAATAAAAGAATTACTTTAATGATTAAAATTTTTCATAATGAAACAAATGTATAAGTTTCAATAATAAAAAAAAGTTTAATTAAGAAAACCAAACAAAATAAATAAAGTTAAAATAAAATTTTGAAAAGAAAACTTTAAAATCTTAAAGGGGCTTGTGATAAAAAGCACAAGGAAAATTTCCCCTAATCCAAATTATTTGATGGCTAGTCGCTTCAGGCGACCATTTGTTCACCAGAATATTGATTATGCTTGGTTTTAGATAAATAGTTTTGATATAATTTCATGTCCATGATTCCGATAAATTATCTAGCATTAAAACCATGCAACTTTAATCGTCTTACTTTAGTTTTATTAATTCTGCACATGAACATTTTTAATGGAGAAAGTCCCATGACATCGTAGAAGTATAAAATATGTAAATGTTTTTTCCAGCTATCTCCTAAATTTCTCGATACTGTAGCTTCATTTTTTACTTGTCTTGTAAGCTACACAGATATTAAATAGAGTTTTTCTTCCTTACTCTTTAGCTTTCAACAATGAAAGAAGATTATACTAAAAATATTTGATGAAATAATGAAAAACACTAGAATTTCAAAATATTATTAGCGGAAATCATTCAAAAATATTTTTTAAAAATTGTCGAAATTCAGGAAAATATCACCAATTATTTAAATGGTCTTTTCAGAAAGACAATTTTTAAAATTTTGAAATGGAGTAAATTTTTTTATACAAGTATTTTTGAAAGGTATTGCAGAAAAACATCAAAATTTCGCTAAATTTTCTATAAATTAAAAATTTAAAAAATCGCTTAAAAGTTCATATTTTGTATTTCTGAAGTATATGTGTTTTAGTAGTTATAGGTTAAATGGCCTGGCCTGTATATAGCCAACAAACAGAAAATAGGAAATATAAATGTAAGGACTACGTTATCAGAAAAAGGCAGAAATGCTAGCGCCGTTTCATTTTATTATCATGTGAGAACATTTTCCTGTTTTGGTTAGGAGGTTTTGAGTAACTGAATGCAACAAGTAATTGAAGCTTAAAATTGCGTAGGCAATGAAAAGTGATAATATGCATCAACATCTTTTAATCGCATATATTTTTACCCGCTTTTACCAGTGCTGCACCATTATTATAATGTACAGTCCTTTGAAAGCAAATGCGCTTTTAAAAGGTTGACTTGCTTTTACCAGTATTGCTTTATTATTAGGAATGCTTCTTTCCCAAAGTTGTCACATTTTTAGCGATTTATTGCCAACTAAAGTTACAACTTGATTTCCAAATTATTCATTGTCTGAATTCTAACGCATTGTCTTAATTAATTTAAGTCATTAAGCAATTTAAACTGGTTTAAAACAATAAGAAACTATAAGATTACGCATGCGTCGATATTTAGATAAACGATGGATTTTTTTTTTCTATCCAAAAATCGGCCGATCTCCAAAACTTTGTTTGCCAGCTAGAAAAACTGAAGATGAAAGTTTAAAAAAATTATATGTATATATATAATTTTTAACATTTAATTTCTTTATAGCTCTGTTTTTTAATTATTTTCTTAATCTTACTTCATGGATTTTTCCATTGATCATGCAAACAGCTTTTTTCTCCTCCGGATCCGCGCAGCGCGGACAACATTCTTCTTCATCAGTGATCTGATGCTCCGGTCTGCATTCCAGAGGTGGACAAGATCTCCTTTCGCAGAAAATAGTCGAGTGCTACATCAATAAAAAAAATATTGAAAATGAGACAATTTCAAAGAAAAAAAACATCGCTTTTAAAATAAGGAACGTCTATCATTTAAAAATAAATCTAGGTTTATAAAAGTTTTGATTCGCTATTAATATCCAAATATATTTAATGTGTCATATCAATTAAATCGACATGATATTTAATCAAGCTTAATATATAGTACTCCTGAAACATTTCGAATTCAAAAATAACAAACTATATTTTCTAAATGCAAATTGCATTATATGACAAATATCGTAGGAAAATAACTCAAATCGATCAGGAACTACAAGAAAGACAGTTGAATCAATAATTACCAAATATTCCATGTAATTGCTTCTTGGATAATAGGTACTGTTTAGGAACAGATTTAAGAAAATTTTAATCAGATTTTTAATAAAAATTAATAAAAATATGAGCGCTTTTTTATTAGTTTAGTATCTTTTTTTGGACAATTTTTTTAAAAATTTTGCATTAAGAGTTAAAAAAATATTTCTGAACGACATCAAAATTTTAAACTAATAACTGTATGTATATGAACGTTATCAAAATACCAAGGGAAGACATATCTAGTTATATATTTTCCCTTAAATAGTTAAACTTTTAATAGATAAAATCTGTTTTGTACGCATATACAAATTTATTGACATCAAGAAAAACTAAATATCATTTTAAAACATTTCAATCAAATTATAATTTCTAATAGATGTATTTCTATCAACAAACTATTTTATTACAAAAATATTATTAATAAGGTTTGCAACATTTTCAAAAAAATATATTCCATAAGAAGCTATCAGATTTAATTTATTAAAGAAAATAATATATTCAAGACCGATATAAAATAACCTAATAAATAAAACTAACATACATTCCAAAAGACCTAATTTATCATTTATCAATTTGGATCATATATCCTATGTTTTAAATGTCAATCAATGCATATTATGTTTTATCTGTTAAATTTGAATAATTAATATTTTTATTGATGCAATAGTATCTTACAGAATCTTCTTATTTACGCATTCCGAAATCTTTTTTATTATACAATATTTCTTTTCTAGTTGAAATTTGACTGACTTCACCGAAAATAATAAAATGTTCATTTAAAAATATACTATACAACTTTAATTATTAGAAAATTTTTGCATGCACTACCTAATTAAAATAAAGGTTTTTGTGAATATAAATTTAAAATCCCAATCATCAGTGGCAATACTATTGATTAATACAAATATTTCATAAAAATTATTTATTTTTCCTTTGTGGTAATAATACTTTCTTATTACAAATGAAACATAATTTATTTGGACGTGACTTATTTAAAATCTATCTTTTTTCTTACAATCGATTTTCTTTCGAAATATTAATTTCATTTTTCATTTTTTTTACTGTAGTGCACAAATGTTATCAATTTTTTGAGTTACTTATCTCATCTCTTTTCCCATTAACTTTTCGGCACTCGAAATTGATATTAAATACTATTTGATTTCAGATATGAAAACTTTACACGTTTTTGCGCATGCGTTAGCTGTTAATGATTTCACTTCAAAAAAGAATTAGGTGAAAAATGTTTAGAGATACTTATTTGCTTATTTTATTAGGCACTATATTGAAAAATTACACCACACGTTTCGAACTAAAGGGATTTTTCACTTAAAACTGGAACATAAAATCAACATCGAAAAATAATAACTAAAAGGAAAAAGGACTTAAAAAAGACTCAGGAAAACTGTTATTACTGCTTATCACCAGACCAAAAGAGGTTAAGTATGGTTTCTGAAACGAACAAAAACTAATTGCAGTTTTTCCTAACAAAACAATCACGTAAAACCATTTACACAGCCCTGTTGGTAGCTACGCAGGAAAAAATATTTGCATTGCTCAGGACGAAAAAGAACTTTTTTAAATATAAAAAATATATATAGTTCGATCCATTTTATCGAGAGTATTAAGCAGAAACGAAAATAATTCGATGAATATAGAAATAAATATTATTACTATTACTTCCACTGAAGTTTTCAGTTTCAAACGCTTCAATTTAAAAAAAATATATCTAACTAAGTATTTTATTTAAATTTCCATGTTGATAAATATAAAACAATTGAAAAAGTAATTTAAAAAATTTGAAGTTTTTAAAATTATTTATTTTTAATAAATGTAAAAACGATACTATTTCATTAATAAACATTTTATTGTCAGGAAGAACAATTGTAGAAAGCAACTGGGTGTATTTCAAGACGTAAAAAAGAAAACAAAAAACGTTTACAATCTCGCTTTTAAAGATAAAAATCTTAATAAAATGCATTCAAAAGAACTAAAGAACGCGCTTGAACTATGTCACCACCAGAAACATCTAGAAAATTTTAGTCCTCAATTTTCTCCAATGTTGCCAAAAGATCATTAATAGCTTAAATAAAACAGAAGAGGAAAAAAAATATATGAATTTGGTCCACGTGCATATAATTTCATAATTTCAAACTGAGGAAAGGAAATGAGTGGAGAAGTTTTAAAAGTTGAATTATTAAATTAAAGTGTTTTGACAAGCGCTCTGAAAATTAAATTGACTGACTAGCTACGAAATCAAAGTGTTTTGATTGCCGTTCAACATATATAAAAATGCTACGATTTCTTTAAAATGCATTATATACGTATTTAAATTAATAAAGAAAATGTAAGGAACTAGATCTCGAGATACATAGATATGCTATCAATCGTTACCTATTCTTTACTAGTCTCTATTTTTGAGAGAAACCTCAAAAACTACATTTCATTGTACATTCTCCATGGGAAAAAATTTCTACGAATTTCTTTATTTCACCATTGCACTGATTTAGCCAATTTTTATTTATAAAAATCATCAGCTCTGTACATCACTAATGATACTGTTATTCCTCCTTGCATCCATATTTAGTAGAAATTTCTAAAAGTGCCGCTTCATTACATATTTATTATGGGACTGAGTTTATTATATGATAGAGTTCTCCAGCCTCAAACACTATACTTATTTCGCCAATTTTTATTTCAGTATAATAAAAGATCCCTAAATATGCCATCATTGGTTGCCAGCATTCACGCCAGTTTCCATTTTTGAAATTGTTCGCGGGGTCAACTTCTGTTGTTGTCATTTGTTGTTAGCCTGATTTTTTTTTAACTTAACCTAGTTAACTGTTGTTGTTTTTTATTAAAGGAATTTGTAATTTATCTTGTGGCATTTATACACAACAATTTTAGTGGAAGTCGGAAACTGGAGTCAGATATTTCACTCTGATATATATATATGACGAGTTTTTTAAAGATATTAAAATTAATATCTTTAATAACTACAAGTCTTAGTTAAGTTTAAATTTTACAATACTCGAACCATACACATTATAAATTGGAAAATTAGCAAAATTTATAAAATAGAAATAACTATTTTATAATAATATTTTCGAATTGATTTGTACATATTTATTTTATTTAAAAAATTATTTTTTACAATAGAGTAGCTCTAACATGCACAAAAGAAAATCTATTTATTATCCTACCAACCAGCTTGAGCCTAAATTTAACAGTTAAAAAAATAAAAAATAATGTAAATTTTTTTAAAATTATTAAAATAAAATTTGCAATAAAATAAAATTTATACATAGCATGCTGACTTATAAATATTATTATGTTAAAAAATATTTGCATTTAGCAGAACTGGCCTTCTCTTTGTAGAGGCCCGGGTACAAATAATAATAGGGCCCTAATTAAAAAAAAAGTTTTTTGAAAAATCGAACAAATATTATTAGTGCATGGTTATTTAAAGGAGGCCGAGATGGCTTAGTTGTTAGGGTGATGGACTCGCACTACTCAGGTTTTGAGTTCGAACCCTGGATTTCGGTCGAAGAATCTCTGAGTGTGGGGTGACTGATGCGCGTATAAATCTGCCGTGGCCACACAGTCCTCCATGTCGTGAGTAATACCGCTGGGGGTATTGGTTCAGAGGTGATCGTTCTCTGATACAGGTCTAAATTACGATTTATGGTTGAGTGAATGAAATGTATGAATGAAGTCTGCCCCTTAAAAAGTATTGTGACGTGGGAGTAGCTAACTCGGACTCTTGACCCTAGATAGCGCTACTGAAGAAACAAGAGATGCAAAAATTTTAATAAAATCGCAATGGTTCTTTAGTGAGCGGGCTTGTTAATGGCAAGTGCCATTAGAAACTACATGATTATTTAATGCGTAATTTTGTTTTTGTTGTTAATTATTTCAGGAAAATTACAAACTTTTACAATTCCTTTTCCTTTTAGCATGACAGTTTTTTAGCACACATGCTTGACCGAAGACAATTCTTTAATTTTAATTTGCTGAAAGATGGCTCAGCATTTATTATGCATCATTTATTAACGCTCATCGCTCAGCATTTGGTAACAAGCAATGTAAAGAAAAATTTCAACGCCGTTACGTTTATATAATGCTGCACGTTTGAATTAAATTGTAATATATTTGTAAACATATATTTCAAAACCCATCAATTGTTCCAGTTAAATTTCTTCCTTTCTTCTTTCCATCATTCTAATACCTTTCAGAACATTTTTTTTAGTCCGTAATCAGCTTTGGGGTTCCTCAATCGTGGGGCATAGCATCCACCGCACCCCCCCCCCAGATGGCTGGCCTTGGCAAAAGCATATTCGTTCATATCACGTGTTGATTGTTAATTTTGCCAGCTCAGTTGAAAAGTTTTTTTCCACATCGCGCAAAATCAATAAATGATCATATTATGCTTTTATTTTCCAGTCACTGTTTTGTTTTTGTTATAAAAATTTTCTGTCATAAGAATGATGTATCCATAGTCATCTATGTGTGGAGGAATGAGTCACTCATGGAAATGAGCGAAATATTACGATTGCGGTTAAAGAGGGCAATATTGACTCACGAAGAGGCGTGTGTGACACACACCCCGAGTTAAACGGCTTCATCATCATAATATTCACATTAAGAAGGAAGCCGTAAGATCGCGAACGTATCGCCCGAAATCGTGTACTTTATGATTAATGGGTGGATAGAAATGGTTCGGGACGCTAAGCTTTGTGGTTGCCATTTTGGGTCATGCAGAAAGTCAGAATAGCATCTAGATTCGGAGTCATTTGTCAATGGAGATCTGTTGTGGTTTGATGAAACTGGAAAAGTTATAAAAAGCTCTTTCGGTACGAGCAGGCAGGAAATTCAGTTTCTTTTCAATATATTGCACGTTTCTTAATAAAGAACATTAAATAGTCATTCAGTTATACAATTAATTTTATTAAAATGGTTTTAATTTTTTTTAACAGTTGCCATTGATTTTATTTGTAAAATTAATGAGTATATAAATTTATTTTTCGGTTCCTTCATTTTATGCAAGATATAAGTTCTTTGATAAAAATTATTTTCGAATTTGGAACGATTTTGACGTGAATAAAATGCTGAAATAAGATTAAAAATAAAATAATTTCTCTTCAAACGTGTTATTTTTATACATATTTTTTTATTTATTTAATTTACGTAAGCATTTTAATTCACTAAAAAAAGGGCAACTGCTTTTAATAAATATTTACTAACTTCAAAATTAATGTTGATTAATAATTGGATACAAAAACAGCCCATTTATATGTAAATGAATTAGATTTGTATCTGAATGTGAGGAATCTTCATTTAATTAGAATGCATACCTTTTTTTAAACACATTTCGTATTTATTTCAAAACTTGCACCCTACAATTTAAACACTTTAACAGCTTCAATAACTTCACAAAGTAATTTTGATATTATATAGATTAATAATGATCACAGTTCCAGTTTGAAATCTGCGTAGGTCTACCCGATATTCTAGCATTTCGACATGCACCCGAAAATTGACGTTTCTAGATTTGAAAAAGATTCTATAACTGTAAAATTAGAACAAAAAATTCTAATAATTTAAAATTTTTTTTCAGAACATGTATATTTTACTTGAAAAATTGAATTTAAATTATAAATATGTATATAATATATATACACTTTTTATAATACACTAATACTTTTATTTGGAAATAGAAAAAGAAGTTACAATATAATCGCTTGGTAATTTAAAATTTTTGCATCAAAAGGACGAACTTGTTCTGATAAGAAAATGCGGCATATTAAAGATTAATGGAAAAATTATTCAGTAATATAAAGTCAAATGTTTAAAAGTCGTGCAAAGAGATAGAAAGGGTTAAACGTTTATTTTAGCAAAAATTTAATGTTCAATATACATGGTAAGTACAAATGATGAATCAGGTTTTTAAAAGTCATATTTTCGAAATTATTGCACATATTACAGTAAGTGATACATGAATTTAAAGAGAAATATACCAAGTTATTTTCAGTTACAAATATTCTATCTGTGACCCTCTTGTTACACGGTATGCTGCACAAATGCGTTCTTTGGGTTCTTAAGTTTTTGTGGGATTATGTCAAAGTCATTGTTTATGCACCACCAATACCGAAACACTTCAGAACTTAAAGAACGCATTTGTGGAGCATTCAGAACCATTGATAGAGAAATGCGACAAAATGTTCGGAAAAAAATGGTTAACAGTTTGGGCGCATACCGTGTAACAAGAGAGTCACACATCGAACAAGAGTATATGAAAATAATTTGGTGTATTTCTCTTTCAATTCACGTGTCACTGATTCTAGAATGTATAGTAGCTTCGAAAAGATGATTTTTTTTTCAACCGGATCCATTATTTGTACATGCCTTGTATTTCAAATTACTGCTGTCTATTTGTTCTATCTTATTATTCAAGAATTAAAATTAATAAAACATAAATTTTAAGAAATGCTACTTTTTTATTTTGAATAATTAAAATTAATAAATAATAAGGTTTAAGAATTAACACATACCTTTTTAATAAGTATGAAATGAACAATTAGTTAAATATCATTTAAGAAAAAAACACCCATAAAGCACGATTCTGTGACATTTCTATGGACAAAGATGGATGCTGGCACGGTTTCCTTTGTTAGGCATAGTTTTGCGGTATTAAAAGAAGAAACACTATTGGAAAGCTAAATCATTTGTTTCGTTCTAATTGTTTTGGTTCGTGCGTGCGGCATTTTTTTTTGAATAAGTTTATGTTTGCAATTACTGTTGATTTTGGTGATGGTTCCGTGAGTCATAAGACTAAAGAAAACTTACTAAATGTGTCGCACATAATAATTTCCAATTTTTATTTGTTGCATTCGAAACCGCACTCATGTGGTTTTAAAAATTGTAACACGGAAGGTTCGTTGAAATTTAACCAAATGTCATATTATAAACATTTCGTGGGTTTAAATTACCCTTTGACTTTACTACTCACAAGAAAGAAGTTTTTTTTAAGGTGCTTATTTTTGGAATTAATTTAATATTTGTATGCACAGACTAATTTTGCGCTTCCCAAAAGCTTTCGTTTCGAGGTAGAAAAATTTTATGGTAATAATTTTCAATTTTTATTTCTTACACTAAAACTCCGTGGTTTTACAATTCATAACACGAAATGATAGTTTATTTAAATGCAAGCTCGTTTCTAAAATATGGAATTCACCGACTTCAAACATAAAAAAGTCATAGAAAATTTTCTATTGTACCTTAACACGAACTTCATTCTCTTTACATGAATATTTATTAATTATTGTCTATACGTTTATGCTATATAATGCAGTTAAATCATATGAAATTATTATTTAGTATATTTGTAATATGAAAAATATCTATGAAACAGAAATCTTGCATTTAAAAAACTTGGAATTAAAAAAATCTTATATTCGAATTTTTTCCCTTTTTCATTTTTCTCAGCTGATCTAACTTTCAAAATTGCAAATTAATTTGATACTCAGCTCATCCATTTAGTTTTAATATTAGAGACAGAGATGAAACCTCAGTCTTAATATTATAACATTTCATCCTTGCCTTTCGTTAAAAATCATTTATGTATATAAAAACTTTTTTTTCAGTTTTATTCATCTAGTAGTAAGTGTAAGAATCCGTTTTTTAATAAATATCAATACGCATGTTATAGATTGTAGCTTTTTCCTGATTTTCAGAAATATCTCGTTTCAAATTAGATCCGTCACCATATTATATAAATAAAAAATTCTTGTTACTTTTGATACTTTATCTTAAATTATTCTTAAGTTACGCTTGATATGGAAAATAGCTTCTTAAGGAAATTTTCGATTGTTTCCAAACTTGTGCAAGATATATTAGTCAAATTCAAGAGCTCCAGGATATTTAAATATTACCTCCAAATAAAAAAAATCTGCAGCCATCGTTTGAAAATAAGGTAGGTTACGATTTTGTATATATTGAGGAAATTTAAGGAAATATCTCTCTTCAACCAGGGAAAATCCTGATTTAAATAAACTTTCAACACTTTAAGTTTTAGGGTGTAAATCTGATAGAATGTAATTTGAAACTGATTGATTAATATGTATAATTTCGAATTTTAAAATAAGAAAATATTTTTTATGTTTCTTGTATATAGTCATACTGTAGGAAAGTAAAATTTTACTACAGTATGATCGTTAAATGCTAGTATTTTCATAAACGTTTTCCTTTAAGTAATGCATCCCCTCAATGAATTAATAATTTTTATTGTTTTATCGGTATAATAGTATTCTTATTGTTAATTTATAATAGCACTTTCAAGTTAACTGAAAGAAATCGCCAACTTTTTATACAAAAAACATCGCGTCATATTATTAATCAACGCTTCCTTTATCAGAGAAAACATATAATTTATTTCAATGGATGTGACTTTTATACAATCTTCTACAATTATTAATAAAATTTTAGTTTTTTTTGTCATCCTTATTATCTAATGGAAAATTGAGAATTTCGGATTACAGCGACCTTAACATATATTACTTTCTCTAATAGTATAGTTACTTTCATTAAATCAATGAATTGGTACTAATAATCTTCCTAGGACAAATCGATTATTTCAGAAATTTGTTTAGGAACATATAGTTAATTCGCAGCAATTTTGAGCAAAGATGGCCGATAGAAAGTACCGGTTATGAATCCGGGGGATTTCAAGTTCGAAATCCGATTCCATAAGAGACATAGTGAAAATGTTGGTCTGGTACAAGTGAATCTGACATTGGGCATCAAGCACTGGGCATCACCCTCTTCATGATGTGGCCTGGATGCTTAGTGAAGAGAATGCCAATTCACATGTCACCCTCTTAATTTAACAACGTAACAGAATTATGAGGTTCATTTCAAAATAGATCTTCCCCTACTTCAAAACGAAAATTTAATATAAGTAAATGGAATTAAACCTCACAGACCTTATCATTTGATATTATTTTCCCCACTTTAATGGCTATTTTCAAGAAAAGGGAATTTTAAAGGACTATTAGATAACTCCATTGGAGATAAGTGCCGCATTTCTGATCTGTTCCTTTTATGATATATTTTTAATTTTTAAAGACAAGCCCTCAAACATTTTGCCTTCTTATTAATACTTTTCCTCGACTTTTCTTAATCCATATTTAGAAGTTGTTTCATGCTATTTCCTTTACTTGGCATCATTTTGTTAGTGTTAGTTGTTCTTTTCTTCTTTTTTTGCTTTATATTTATTCCTTTGTTCATTGATTTATTATTATTATTTTCACATCTTTTCAATATCAAGGTGTTCTATAATCATGCTTTCCATTTCCTTGCAATTTTGGGGCAAAGCTCTAATACAACCATGCAATTTTATTTCTTCCTCTTCAGCTGCAGATTTGATTCTTATAATAATTGAAAATCTTCACGCTTCTTACATGACTGTCAAAACTTTAAAAAAAAATCTTTTTTTTGCCATCGAATTAAAAAATAAACAAATAGGTCTTGTGATTTGCAGCAAATTATAAATAAAGAAATCATGTGAAATAAAACAAAAAAATTGAAAACCTAAGTGGTAAATTAAAAAAACTTTATTTCAATCTTTTGCTTTTAATGGTATTAGACATTGAAGAAATAGACATCTTTAAATAATATTTTTAAAACTCCAAGCGTTCCTACTTTCTTTCATTTAAAGAGCTAACCTACAAACAGTTTTTCTCTTGACAGATTCGATCAAAAGTTTGATAGAGATCTATCACATATATGTAAACAGCATATGTCAAATACTTTTTCAATGCAAGCTTTGTATATTGATTGACAGAGAATGGCACCTTTTGTCGGAATTTGCTCCAAATTTGATACACTTTTACAATTTTGGCGCAATGCCCAAGTGCAGAGTTTCATCAATCAAAAATAATGCATTTTTGAAACATTTTCTAACTCTGGGAATTTTGCTTACATTTTGATATTAAAATGCAATTTTGTTGCAAAGGCCAATTATTGAATTTCATTCATGCTTTTTTTGGAATTATTTGAATTATCGTATTTATACACACAGTGATGGAGAGAAGTATTAGTACACGCAGATAAGATTCAAAAATTAGATTTTCAGCTATCAATGGGGCTCAAAACATTATGAATAATGAAAGTCACGGATTTGAAATTTTTGGCGAGAACAATAATTCCTATTTGTTTTGTATGCAAAAAAATATGAAGCTGAGAAATACTTTTGATATTTTTTAAAGACAAAATGTAGCTAAAATTTATGGTTAACTATTTTTTGACTATATTAAACGGTTATAGAATCCCCGTTTTCCTTTCCTTTTCTTTGAAAAAAGGCAAGGAGGAAACAAAAGTGAGGCTATTAGTATTAGAAAATCAACAAAGTGACGAGAACGATGAAATGTTTAAAAAAATGCCCTCCATAAAAAAGAGCCGTCCAGTATTGGTTATATTTCCTAAAAAATGGGTTTGTTAATGTATTTACGTTAGATTGTTATATACACCCTGTTCTGACTGCCATATGTCAGCAGCAGCGTTATACATAATCATACATGCGTATACATATGTGTCATACATATACCAGATAACTCTTAGGTCTGGTGTCTGTCAACTGCCTGTCAAACTTTTATGGACAGACAGGGGCCAAAGTAGGAGAAAAACGATGAACTAATAAAGTTTATTATTTTTAGAGAATTCCGTGCAGAAAGAATTAGGATGAAAATTATTTACGTTTTGCTTAGATAAATATTTCTGACTTTTTCTTTCTAATTTCTTACACGTGCACCCAGCATATGGTGTATGTCATATGGTCTTTTGCGCTTTTTGAGACAAAATCACGTCTTTTTTTGCTTCTGGTGCTTCCGAGGTTTTGATGTTACTGTTTAGATGTGTTTTGAGTTCGTGTCAAAACATATGGCTCTATTTTAAATTTTATTTCTGAAACGAGGAATCCACATTTGCTGAAGTTGCAGCCGTTTAGACATTTATTTTATTCTTTAAAAGAAAAGTGAACTAATCGTTTTCTTCCTAAAAGTATATACTAGAGTTTATAGAAAGAAAAACCTTAAATTTAAGACAAATGTTATTTCTGAAATAAACGCACATTCAATTTTATTGTTTTAGGTGGTGTGCTATTAATTTTTTTTCTTTTCTTGCATTCTTTTTTTTTTGTATTGAATTCTTTGATTAGAAAATGAGTACTGAAATTTGATAAATAAATAAGTCAGTACAATTTAGAATTCAAATAAGTATTGACAAATGCTGGCCTATATTTCCAAATTCGATAAATAATTGAACAAAAAAAAATGGTTTATAAAAACACAATTTTATTAATAGGATGAAAAATGGAAATTTTCCTATTTTAATTATTTTGTTTATATTTATGATGCTCATCCCGAATTATTTTGTCTCATGTTTTAGAATTTAATTTATGATTCATTATTATAAATAGCACAAAATCTTGAAACCAATTTTTATCAAACTTACTACAATTCTATTTCATTAATCGATTAATTAATAAAATTACTAAAAATTAAAAAGTTGAATTATCACCAAGATATTTCTGTGCAAATTTTTTAAAAATGCTAATGTATCAGGAATGGAAAAAAAAAAAGAATTAGAAATTTTATCTTTATGAACATAAAACAATGAAAATGTTCAGAAATAAACAAAACTCTTATTTCTATATCTTTATTACACAGGGCAGATCTAAAATATTTACTTTTGAAGGCTAACAATAGATAGTGACATAAAAAATTACATTATTGGGTAGATAAAAGCTGAGAGTTTTTCATATATTCTTCTATTCAAGAAATGATGATTTAATAGCCTTTGATGATTGTCATTTTATGTTTTATAGGACAGTCTTTCCATAAAATTCAAAGCTTGCAAGATAATTCATTCGTTTGTTTTACTAAAATTCGTTAACGAGATACAAGAATATATGTCACCTCTCAAAACTGAAAGATCATTTTATAAAAAAAGGTTTAATCTAGAGAACTAGACTTTCCAAACGAATTAAAAAAGTCAGTACGGAATAATTATTAAAAGATCGAAAGTATTTAACTTACATTGCAAGTGCAAAGTGTGCAAGGATCCTTCTGAAAGATATCTCCAGTCTTGTAAACTTGCATTCCTAAGAAGCATTTGCCATCCATGTTGAACAGTCTTCTATTTCCTGTAGAGGAAAAAAGTGAAATAAAGATAAATAAATGGATCCGTGAAATTCCAAAATATTTTATTTAAATATGAAATATAATAAAGTTTAATTATTTTGGAAAAAATCTAAAACGGTCTGTGCTTTTGTGAGCATTATACAAACTCCTTGGAAATGAGTATAACAATTTTCGTACAAGTCCGAGTTTTTCTTATCGTAAAATTGGCAAAATTCTTATTGCAAAATTTTGATAAGCGCGCCTAACTTGTATAGAAAAAAATTAATAACATTGATAAAAAAAGAAAACATATTTTTCTATAAAAATGTTGCACATATTACTTCAGGTGAATTAATGTTCCTTTAATAAATTATATGTTTGAAATCGTAGGAAATGTTCTTTATTCTTATTAGAGAATAAAATGATATTCCGGTCTAAAATAAATAACGCGTTGACGCTAATTAACATAAGCAAAATAAACAGTTTTAAAATAAATAATGTAGATCATAATATGGACAATAGCTCTATTATGGTTTGAGAACAGATGTGGCAACTATAAGGATTCGGATGATAAAATTCGCATGTTGCCCATGCAGTTTCCGTATATTTAAGTTTATGGATGATATCGCTCATCAAAGGTGTCGATCACTCCAAATAAGTAAGTTTTTGGAGTCATAGCGCTCAAATTACTTTTATACAAAAGTCTTGTATAATTGCTAATGAAAATTATATAAGAGACATGTAGCTACCGTATAATATTTCAAAAATATTGCTGAATACAAAACCAGTTGTTTTTAAAAAAAATTCTTATAAAATTTTTCTTTAAAAGTAACATCTTACAATTAGGCGAACAACGCGCTAAACATTTAAAATTAAGTGGCCATAATTGTGTGCCTGCTTATGACCTTAAAGTTAAAGTAAAATAAAATTAATAAGTGCAAAGATTCTGATACTGTATGGATATAAAACTATTAAACTACATTCAGAGGCACGACAGCCCATGTGGGCCAAGGCCTACAATGCCCATATCAGCTTTCTTGAATAAAGGCTCTGGAGTGCGTGGCATATGTCCCAGTAAGAATGTCAGTCTTAAGCGAAACCCCCTCCCCCCATGTTTAACTCCGAAGCCTGCCTGGTCCTCAGCTTATCGATCCACTAAAGGAATGAAAGGCTGAGCAAAGTGGTCCAGTTCGAGGATAGAACCTCGGACCTGTGCGTTGGGAGCAATAAACATAAAACATCGATTATTTTAATTTTGAACTGATTGGCCGATATAATATAAAAATTGAGCCTTTATTTATTGCAGCAAATAATTTAGATGAAGTAAAATATTATAATACATAATTAAGTAATACCCGCAATTTACAATTTACTAAAAATTCAGTAGTCAGTGTTTACTCACCAGCGCATTCAGGGCAACACATTCCTCGTTTATAAATGTACTTTGATGGAGGACATGGTAAAACAGGACAAGCCTTTTTTGAACAGGAACTACTGTTGCCCTATAATAATAAATAAGAATCTTCTTTAGAAATAAATGTTAGTCACTTCTGAATGCATCAGAAATGTTTGAAATTTAAAAATAAATTTTAGCTTACCAGACAAGTGCAAGTTACGCACGGATCTGTTTGAGGCAATGCCAAATCAATGTCGCCTTCTTTAGAATCTTTTGTAACACATTCTGAAAATACAGATCTTTTAACCGATTTTTGAAAAACAAAATTTATTCTGCAAGTTACTTAATAAAAAGTAAAAGATAAAATCAAACTCTTTTTTTATTTTCTCAATTACTAGATACACAAAGCGGAAGTAATGTGTCTATCCCCCTAAAAAAATTTGATATCGGAAGTTCGATGTGCTTCAACAATTTGCATATTTTTGAATTCGTGACTTATTTTAGGAATTATTTTGAATTCGAAACTTATTTCCGAAATTACGCGAGGTTGTTTGCAAATTTGAATAAAAAGGTACGTGATAAAATAAAACCTACTGTTTAGTATGAAATCAAAACTAAAACTAAGTTATTTTAACATTTTCGTTCACAAAATAATATACTATTTGAAAGAACACTAATATCAAAAAATGAGATCACAGTGTTTTGAACAAAATTCGTGAAAAGGAAGAAATACTTTTAAAAATAGGCACTCGATTTTATTCACTGTTAAATATACACAGGACACTTTTACTATAGAGAGACATGGAATGTAACATATTTACAATCCATCTAAAATTCGAGTTCCCACTTAAATTAAAAGAAAATATTATCCACACTTTTAATTACTTCATTTATATTCGATAGAAATATTATTCGCAGCTTTCATAACTTTACTTATTACGCTTGTTCACCTTCGGTTGTCATTTTATTGAATGAAAACATTTATTTTTGTGTATTTAGTTTATTTATCCATCATGACCATAAATGAAAAAAAAAAAAAAATGCTGCACATTGCTAAAATAAGAGAGTGATATCAAAGAGAATCAGACTATTATCAATGAAAAATGATTTTTGAATTTTAAAATAATGTGGATTTTATTTTCCTCTAATTACTCGTAATTAATATCGGATAACTACAAAATTATAAATAAACCAGGAGGAATGGACTCCCCGAACCCTTTTTGCGTTCTTTTTAATAAATGTACTTCTGTATTATTAACTATATGTCATCGAAGAACAATAGTAACGACAGACTCTATCAGAGTGCGATCTTTTCCGTTATTTTTGACGATAATTTGCTACCATTGCCCCTAAGTGAAGATTCATCAAAATATCGATTCCGAATTTTTAAACTTTCTTCTTATATGCTTCGTAAATAAGAAAATGAAAATAGAATAAAATGTAAAATAAATTCTATAAGCGTGATTACGTTAATTCAAGTTGTTTGAATCTGAAGCTTAGCTCCTTCATTTTATACATAAAAAGTACCTTGTGCAACTTTTAACTTAGTTTAGCTACATTAAGGTCCCGTTGTAAAGTAGTATTTTTGCATTAGGCCAAGTAATTTTGAGCCGCGATCAAATGATGAGGAAGACACTTGAGCCGGCACCCCCTTTCCAAACAGCCACACCACACCAGGGGGAGGATATTTGACCCCGTTGCATTTAATGCGCATCAGACCCTCTTAAAATGGTGGTTCTTGGGGGAAATGGGTCTCGAACCTTCATCTTCTGAGGACGAGACCGGACCACCAGGCCATCGCAGCCCATCTTGTACAAGGAGATGGTTGATATAGAAGTAAGTTAATAAATAATTAATCAAGGGACATAGAAGGAATACAGGTCGGATAAAGATATTTTTATGAATATAACCATTTCTCTGCTCAATTTTCAATTTAAGGGATCAGATTCAAATTCTAATAAGTAAGATTAAAATTCGTAAATTAAAATCACGCACACAATTCAAGGAGGTTTGTATTTAATCTTTTGAGAATTTGGATTTTAAGACAACTAACTGACAAGAGAAATTGAAAATTTCCATTTCCTAAGCCAATGTTTGGAAGCTCTTAAATGAAGGCATTATAAACTCTGTCTTTATTAATATAATAAAGGAAAACGCATACATATTTGTGTGTGTGTATTGGCGTGTCGCAAGCCAAATCGATGGATATAGAAACTAAAGAGAGAAGGTTTTAATTAATTCAAACTTAAGCAACATTTGGTAGTCTCACCACGAAAACTTCTAAAAATATTACAGTGTAAAAATAATTTTTACATCATTTTAAAGCTGAACATTATTTTAAAAAAATAACACTGTATTCGTCATATAATTTTTTCGCAATTTCGGCAGTTTTTAAAACTTAATTTCTCATACTGCAACAATGAAATTTAAAATCGGTTTCATTGTTTCATAAAATGATTAATCGTAATTTGCTATAATTGAAAGTAAAAGAAAAAAATCAATTTATGTAAGAAAGAATGTAGATTACTGGGGCAATTACTAAACTATAGTAGAACTTGACATATTCAGGAAGATTAATTAAAATTACAAACAAAACAAGTGTATTTTTATTAAAACAATACTTTTTAAATTCATCTGTATCTGTCGAAATTTGATGCTTAAAATAGTTTGTGTGATAATCAAGAATATTAATTTTAAAGGAGATTTAACATAAATTATTTAATGATCATAATAAACATCCCTGACGGATCAGTTACAACAGAGCGGATAATTTAGGAATAAGATTATTTACCGCATATTATAATTTATAAGGTATGGTTGAGATAAATGAAAAAAAAAAGCTAGTGGTAAAGTCATATCCCTGACTCTCCGAGTCACCCGAAGGCACACGGATAAATAATATTGAATAACCGAACCGCCACGGTAGATACACTGACGAGAACTGTGGTTGAGTCCTAATGACATCACCGGCCACGGTATAACCCTTCCCTAAGGAAGTACGTCCCGTCATAGATGGGAGAAGCCAGACCCTTATCTTTTCATGTACCCTCTATCTCGTCTTCATTACGAGATGTCTCCCCGCCTGAGGTACGCCTAGTGATTAAAAAATTTCAACTATAGGGTTCAAGATTTATTCTGTTTTAAAATCTCTTTTGACCATAAAATAAATTAAAGAAAATGTCACGAATAAAATATTCTGGCTTTCTCTAAGAATTAAAAAATTAACAAATGAATGAAGTGTGAATAAAAATATACAGATATATGCTATCTGATTTGGAAAACTGTCATTATCATTTTCTCTGCTCGTTTTGTTTATACTACAAATGCTGTGGTTCCAATGAACTGGACGCTTCCGCTGACAGTCATGGGGAAGTCGGCCAATTATGAATGATGACAACAAGCGTTTCTTGTCGGACAATTTTAGGATAACATATTGAGACACAGGTGTCTCTCAACTCATCATTATCTCAGCATCAAAATCTTATGATCTCCTGCTATTATCTGCAACATTTATATTTGTCTCTCAGCATGCATCGAATTTGTCAATGTGTTGTTATGTTTTAGAAATATCTTATCATGTTCCGTAAATGTTGATATATTGACCCAAGCAATGAACGCAATGTTAAATAATTTAAATGTTGAAGCATTTGCGGTGCGCCTCCAAATAATCACGTTTCGTTAGCAATTTAAAGAGGTCAGTTATCAAGGCATCAAACTGCTGAGAGATTGTTCACATGCAGCCCATATAACTTTTGACAGATTGGTATTTAGATATTTATGTCTGAAAATATCGTATATCGTTTTATGCCAATTAACCGACCGTCAAATGAAACTTCATAACTATATTTAAAAGGAGAATGTAAATATTTCATATTTTGACTTTGTCCAACGTGTATATGGATATTTTAAGGAATATAGAACACTAGCCGCCTTTGGCGACCAGCTGGTTCGCCATGAGTAAAGCGTTCTAAAATGTTCAATTAAATCACATATTCATTAGCCTTGAAGTAATTCCGGGCATTGATTGACCTGAAATTAATATTTTCTTTAAGATGATGAACGGAAAGTTCTAAAAGTACACCTTTTCCTAATAAAATTCTTTAATTTTATAATCAGTCAGTTTGAACCATCGGTTATGCTTCCAAAATATTTTTAAAAAAATTCAATGATGTTGCCAAAATATTAAATATGTTTTTTTAAAGAAAGCGAGAAAGGGAAAAAATGTATTGAATTAATGATACAGATATTGCAAACGATTACATAAATATGCCATTAAGTCGGGATTTCAATGCATATCCTGTCTAAATTCAATCAGGTTTACCGTAAATAAAGAAGATTTATTGAGTTAATGATATAGATATTGCAAACGATTGTAGAAACCTTTGCTTTGCATTTATTTTTTAAAGAAAATATCACATTTTATATTTATTTTATTTTATCCAGTCACGTGCTGAAAGTATCATTTCTTTAGACTTGATTTACGATGATTGTTTTTTTTTTATTTCAACTTCCGTCATTGTTTTCTTTTATTTATTTAGTCACGTGCTCAAAAAAACATGGTCAAAATATTTCTTTAAAAATTCGTTAAAAATAGAGGCTTAAGTTATACATTAAAACACTGATACCATTAGAAAGCTAATTTTTTTATCTTTAAATTGATGTAAAAATCCTGTTTGTGCAATAATATTTTCGGAAGTTATAGCGGAAAATCGTCGAAATTTCGCTTAAATTTTAATTAATTCAAATTCTAATTAAAAATTCGAAAAAAGGGCTCCGAGGTGCACATTCCGGACCTCCAAGGTATACATGTACCAAATTTGGTAGCTGTAGGTCCAACGGTCTGGCCTGTAGAGCGCCAACACGCACACACACACACACACACATTGAGCTTTATTATAAGTATAGATTATATTCTATGCTTTAATTCCAATTAAACTGCAAGAGAATTTTAATTGTTTATCACTAGCAATATCCACACATATAAGAGCTGTAGGTGGCATAACATTAAAGAGAAAAATTAGCTTTAAACTTAATTGCTTCATAGTATTTCTTTGTAAACTATTGACTTCTTTTCCTCCTGGTGTCAAGACAAAAATATTTTGATTGGATGTAACTTTAGAAAGTAACACATAAAGTTGCTCATGAGGAAAACGATATTCGCAGACAGAACGTTTCTTTTCTCTACATTTTAGTTATCGAGCAGCAAATGAGATGTTTTTGCATTTAATGTGTTCCAGCCAGCCTTTTTCGGGGGCAAAATGAGTTTTGAATCGTTGTTTAAAATCAGACGTAAACAAAGAAATGTTTCGCATATTCATACCACAGCCCTTGCTATTTGCGTATGTGCAGTTTGAGGTTTTTATACACATGCGTGGATAAATGCAAAGCATAGTTATTTCTGTTTCAAGTATGCAAATTAAAAATCGCAATAATAAAACTTTTTTTATTTTGATATAACTTTAATATACTAAAACCATCCAAAATGGTATGAATATTTCCAACATCAAGTAAGTATTTTTCGACTTTTCTTTTTCAAACAATCAGACACTTTCAGAAGAGTTCATTTTATACTATTTATAGATATCGCTGAAAGCTGCAAAAGTGCTATTTGGTACATACGTAAATTTGGGTGGAGTTTTGCATTTTTGGTATCAGAAATAGTTTAAGCTTCAAATTTGTTTTAAAAAATGTATGGTGGAACAATAAACACTCAACATTTTCTGGATTACCTGGACAAATTGGACAGCATGTTCCGGGCTCTGGTGGAAGGGGATTTCTGCAGGGCGTGTAACAATGAACAGTCGTTTCTGTGACAATTCCACCCTAAAGTAAAGTGGAGGAAAAGTTAGAAAGTACAGTGAAATAATTTTATTTTCATTTCTAGTATGAATCAAAGTATAATTTCGACTGTAATTTAGTGGTGTATAAAATGTCCAACTTTTTTATAATCTGATTTGTAACTTTTTAATTAATTGTAATTTCCTTAATTAATTAATTTTAAACAATTCATCAAATTTAAATACTTTTAAAGAGAGACTAATGTTTTTTTTTCATAGTTTAAGCTATATATTGTGCGATATCTCGACAGCCAGAGGCCATGTGAGTAACATGATGGGACCACCTCAGAGCAACCCCAACTAGCACGAAGGAACAAACTAAGCATGAACTCTTGAAAACAATAAAGAACCCTCTAGAGGAAATGTATAATGGTACAAAAAAAGAATTTTAAAAAATCCATTATATTTTACATTACATATTAAGTTGTAAAACACTAAAAATACACAAAAGCATTAAATGAGTGTAAAGACGTTATATATTTGATACGTTGTTTGCTTGAATATAAAATGAAATTTCTCAACAATAGCATATAATTCAAATGCCTTAAATTTTGTATTTAGTGGCAAACGTTCCTTACTTATACATAGGATAGATAATATACTATGCTTACTATTAAAACAAACGCACCCCTCCCCCCACAAAAAAAAAAACTGTGAATAGAAGGAAGAATAACTTATTACTAAAAGAATTCAAGTAACAGCTAGTTATCACTAGTGAGATTAGAAAATCCGTGCGCATATTTTCTGGGTATGAGACGCGCTGTCTATGCGCCGTTTCGTCTATTAGAGTTTCCGCTGATAAGTGACTGAACTTATTTGAGGAAGGCTGCCAAACTTTTAGAGAGTTTCCCTTGTTCCTTGACAAAGGCCTTGCATTGATGTACTTTTAGAAAGGGACTAAGATCAATGGAATAATTTTAATATTTATAGATTCATGATACGTTTTAAACTAATTTGTTGATATTTTTTTATTTTAGATATTTGCAAGTTATTTTTGAATCACAGAAAAACGTCTATTCTTGAGGGAAATAAATATTAATGCTCTTAGAAATTTAATATTTATGAAAATTTATACATTAATTTTTTGTCATATAAATGAAAATTTGTGGCAGTTAATTGGAATTCAGGTATTGTGATTGAGAGGAAGGCATAATTTTTTAATGGTTAAAAATTATTTTATTATATGTCAATTTAAAAATAATAACCTATTAACTAAAAACAACTTAATTATAACTTTATGTTCAAATCATTGATTTATTATATAAATTCAAAATGATAGTTAAAAAAATTTTAAAAATAGAAATCATGTTTATATACATACATATGCATATAAGTATATACACACTTTCTTACATATGAAAACAAAGTATGTGGATATAAATACTTTAAAACATTTAAAATAATAAAAATATTGTTTTCTAAAATTTACTTCTTTATATATATCAGATGTTTATAAATATAAGAGTTCAATTATTGGTTATTCCATTAATTTATTTTATTTTTCCTTCTAAAAATAGTGTGTGTAAAATATAGATTAAAAATAAAATACTAAAACAAATAGATTAAAAATAATAAGATAAACAGATTATAAAAAAATTTAAAAGATTAAGTGTTAAATGAATTTTTAATTTAATTATTGATAACATAATAATAAGAATAATGTCGCTAAAATTACAATAAGCATTGGAAAATAATGCTCAATACATTTATAATAAACAGATAAATATAAATCCGAATGTATAATTTTGTTACATACGAAATATCGTACTCGTTCTGTATCAATTATATTCAGAAATTTTTCAAAGTTTATTAGAAATTTCAATGTTTGAAATGATTTAGTTTATATTACATTAATTTTTCACGCATTTGAAATAGTGCTTGGGGACGAACTTCATATTTTGTAACAAAATTCAGCTGATGACACTTGGGAATGAAATAGGAAGTGAAAAAAATAGCTATGCAAAGTTTCATAACATCAGACACATCGGTTTTCATTTTAAAATATACAAGTATTGCATTTCTTAGAGTTCATTTGTAACAAATACAGTTTGAAAGACTGTTATTATTGTTATTTTTTGCAGCAGCATTCTCTCCAAGGTTTAAAGTATCCTAAAAATAAAATCACAGAATAGGATTGTCAATAGATGTGACAATCCTATTTTTCATTATCCATTTTTTTTTTTTTTGCATGAAGAGCAGAATTGCAAATAACTGAATAGCTCTTCATTTCAGGTCGTTCATTATGCTTTTACGAATATATATGAATGACCTTATGGTAAAGGGCCTTGCCATTTATTTTTTTGATTTCTAGGAAGGTCCAGCGATTAAGTTCAGCTGCCAGGAACCAACTTCGAATCTAGCAACTTCCGCCTTGTGTGAGCTGACCGGAAACCTAGCCCGGTCCCAAACATCCTTGATCGCGCACTTCGAAAGCTTTGCCTCATTCTTTACAGTATTGTTTCTACGCAACTTTTTATCTGGAAATATTCCGGGTTCTTTTTAATCAATGCGCGCGTATTTCATCGATTGTTTACCTTTGGTGACGTAAATAGGACTTGCGTCTAAGCTCAGCAATTCGATGCAAGTTTCTCAAAAAGCAGTAGAACAATCAACATTGTATCCATTTTATTTTGAAATTTGAGTTGCATCATTCAATTAAAACATGCATTGCGTTCTATGAAAGTTTTCCTTCAAGTGAAATTTAGCCAGGTTCAAATTATCAAAAAATATTATATTTCAAAAATTCAATTTGCTTGCCATTATTATTTTTAAATTGAGATATTCACAACAATTAGTTTAATTTATTTGGTAGTAGTAATACAGAATATAAAATAATTGAATAAATACGAAAGGAAAATCATAAATTAATAGTATACAGAAAGCTCATCCGAAGATGAAATAAATAAACTAAATTTTTAAAAATATTATTATTAATATAAAAATTCAATTACCAATAGATTACATTATTATAAATATAGTTTTATTTATTTTATATAAACGGGTTCAATAATAATATAAGTCGGTAGAGATAGGCATGTAATTCCAATTTAGAAATTTTTTTAAATGTATAATAAATTGAATTTTTTGTTGATTACGTCAATAAATGATCTGTTAAAAATTACGAATTAAATTTTTCTATAGTTCCCCTGCTCTATAAGTCATATTTAGTAAAATATTCTTGAACAAAAATATTTAAAAACTTCCATCATTCCATCAAACTGAAGGAGTAGTAAAGTTTTGAATTTCATTATTTGAGGCTAACTAAAAGCAGCCTAGAACAAATTCCATGAGTTAATTGATGAATTATTTTGGAGATGGCCTTTAAAATCTGAAATTCTTTAAAACATTGAATTTCAACGCGATATAACTGGTCCAGTTTTAGTTTCGAAAGTGTGGAACTTCCTTCGCTTAAAATATAAACATATTAAGAGTATTGTACTAAATGTTATTAATAAAATCGAATTTAATATAAAAAAGTATAAAAATTAGGTACCGTAATTTTTCAGAACATTTATTGATAAAATAACATAAAATGAAATTTTTTATGTTATTTAAAGTTTATTTCTTATTGAAAATATATGCCTATCAGTAATATTTTATAAATTAATTTAGAATTGTGATATTATTAAAACGTATACATGTATTAGCATTAAACATTACTCCAGTTTTTTTGAATATCCTTTATTGGTTTTCTTTTTTTATTTATGGAATTTATAAAAGTATAATTCATTTTTTTAAATACAGAATTGAATTTTTCAGGAGTAAAATCTAAGTAACCTAAGAATATTTACAGTAGTGTGCAGTGCAGTGATGCGAAATGAGTGCAGATAATTCCTGCGAGTTCAAAAAAGACCTTAACAGGCATTAAATTTATAATGTAAATAAATTAAGCTCGCAACAAAACTCTTACACTATCCTAGACACCCATTTTAAATTAGGGAAAAAAAGACCTATATAAAGTAATTTGATTTCTTTAATATCATTTTAAAAATGAACTCTTAAGTATATCGCAGCAGAAACATGTTCATTCAGGCAATGTATATGAGATCTTTCAACTAAACTGAATATAAACATAGCAATTAAAGCAGCAAAAAATATTCTTATAAAATACATTTAAATCTATTTTGAATAAATTGTTAAAATTAAAGGAATAAATATACTGAAAAGTTAAGTGTATTAAATTTTAAGGTGATATAAACACTAATTTTTATGCAATAGCAAGCTACGAAGTTATCGAGGAAAAGAAACGTAAAACATTTTACCCCTTTTTAATGAAAAAGAGGAATTTAAAACATGTTATCCGAAAAATAACTAAGAGCCAAAATTAATACTTTTAGACCCGATGATACGAGTCGAGGGCAGTTTGTAAAGAGTTTTGAATGTTTTTTTCATCATGCAAATTACCGATAGTATCTAACCTATAAATATTATGTTAAAAAAGTAATTTTTCGGAAAAAATATTTATGTGCTTTAGAGTTAAATATGCTTTGAAAAGAGCACTGTTGTCTTAATAATATGAATTTGTTCGCTTCCATTTCCATTATGACATGCACAAAGCAGCCTTATTATATAGTAATGGTCAGCACTTTTCATATAATGACACATTTTTAAACCATGACTGGAGAGAAAACATGTTTCCATAATAAGAAAATGTCAAACATACCTGGCACGAGAGTTTTTTGCACGGATCTTCAATATCTGCCCATTCAGCTCCGTTTTCGTAATCTTTTCCATTGTAAGTACATTCTGTTAAAATATGCGGTGTTAAAAATTATTTAAAAAATGATTTTACAAGAATATAAATATGAGATGACTTTAAATGCAGTCCTTTCATGAAATTATTTCTATTCCTAGAGATAATTATTAAATTTTTGCTTTGAATCGTAGTCTAAATAAAACAGAAATTCTTAAACATTCTTTCCTTGATCCAAACGATCGATGAAAGAAACTTGTGGTTTCTTTCCAGCTTTTAATGGTCGACAGAAATTGAAATTCAATGTTAAAAAAATGCGTGTATAAATTTTTCATCACTCTTTAAAAACTTTACACACACACACACACACACACACACACACACACACACACACACACACCTCATATATATACAAATATATATTTAATTAACTAGAAATTATATTGAATTTGGTTATGTTATTGGGATACCTACCGAAAATATTTTATATCGTTTAAAAATTTAAACAATAATCTTCCTGATAATGCCAATTTAATAGCCGGGTAAATTTTCTGAAAATTTCGACAATCTTCAAAATTTTTTTATATGTATATTTTTCAACAGTAGAATAAATACATTGTTTCTCTGAAATTCAAACCGTTTTTATTGCTTCATCAAATATTGAATTGACATTATTTTCGTACTTTGTTGAAAAATTATAGAAAGTAACGTTTTTTATTCTTTTTTCCTTAAAAGATGAATAAAAACTTCCTTTACAAGACTAATTACAATAAAATACAAATTGCAATGCCACGAAATTTAGAAAATAAATGAATCGTGCATTTACATCTTAATAGTGTTATATTGTCATGGGAATAGTCTCCATAAGAAACGTTTGTGTACAGAATGAATAGAGAATAGGTAAGTAAAAAAACACGAGCTTAATGCCTAGTAATTTAACGAAAATATTGGCATGAAAGAATATATAAATGATTTATTTGAAATGAAATGAAATTAATATTTTCAGAAAACCAGCTAGTAACCAAAGGCGAATAGTCTTTCATAAGACAGCATTTAAAGACACCGTTAAACAAGCAAAAAGTACAAAACGAACACATTATATCTAGATGCAACATTGATTTTCGCAAAAGATTTTTGAGTTTTGAAATGAAATTCGATTTGTTAAGTATCATATTACAATAAAATAAATTATGAGACAAAAAATCATGGTAAATTATAGTTAATTTGTTCTGTGTACATACAGGGCACAATTAAAGATCTGAAATTACATTAGAATTCTGTCTGTAATTTAAGTTTATTAACTAATATCAATTGAGTGAAATGAAGATGTAGTTTTATCATATCAGTTTCCAGTTTCTAAAGACAGAAAAATGGCACTTATAAATTTTTCTAAATGTTGTCGAATTATTTCTTTGTTATGATCGAAACTTTTCTGCTTAAATGTTTCAGTCCAAAATCAGTTCATTTTAGTTTTTACTTCCAATAATACTAATCTCAAAAGCTTTTAAAAATAATAACCATACTATATAAATTACTGCGATACTTTATATAAATAAATAAATTGTTCTGAAACTACTTTTATTGTTTATTACCAATAAAAAATATATATAATTTAATAATACCATGTTCTTATTAAAGTTCAGTCGAGATATAATTATATATTTTACCACAGCATTATAATATGCTAGCTGCTCCAGTAATTTTAATAACAGGATTAAAAAAAAACTCCTTTGTGCAAGCTGGAAATCAAAGGCAGATTCTTTATAATCTAATCTTTATCAATAGTTCTAAATTCTTTTTTATCCTTATGCAAAAATAATGAAATATTGCATATTGAAGCGATCAAAAGGAAATGATTTTATTCATATCACTCAGTTCAAAATTTATTGCAAAATAAATATTTAACATAATCTTTGTTGCTATATTTAAAAAAATAAATATAATAATTAGAATTAAATATATCCAAAAATATTCCGCAGTTACGAAGTTTCTTACATTTTTTGAAGCTGACCCTTTTAACATAAGTCGCCAATAAGTATTTTTGCTCCTGAATTTTTATTTAATTAGTTTTCTGCAAGCACCTAAACTTTAGTGCACGTACATAGTAATATTTAAGCTAAGAAAAAAAGTTAATAGAGAATTTTTTTATCTATTTATATGGGACGCTGTTTATTACATTAAAAATGGTTAAAATTATGGATGGAAAATCAAATCTAATTTCTAAGCAACTGAATACATTGAAAGAACCTTTATTACAGAAGTTTTTCGTCTTATTGAGATGCTATTTCTCCACATTTGATTAATTTTTCTATCTCTGATTGCAAAGAAATTATAGGGAAATGAAAATTTCAATCCTTAACCATTTCCCTCATCTTTAAGCAAGATGATCCATCAACAAACTCTACTAGACCATCAACTAACAATGGTCCGTCAACAAACTTTGGGGTCCCTGAAAAATGAGTAAATGAGTTTCTAAAATGAGTAAATTTTAAAACTTATCTGAGGAATATTAAAATTATCCTTGCTAATTGTAAAAAAAAAGTATAGGAAAGGAGGGTGATTTGGGGTACATGAGTGATGAAGACTTGCAAAAGATTTTCTCAAATTGTATCCTGACAACCATTTCAATACAAATTTTCTTATAAAGAACCAACTTCAAAATTTCAGCTAAGATATAACAAAAGTTTTTTCCTGAAAGCGCAAAAAATCTCTTTAAATCTTACGCCTAAGTTTAACATATGCCGAAATACCACATACACCGTATATTTAGAAACACAAATGTTCAAATCTCTCTTCTCTAGCATTAAACCTGTCAGAGTACCATGTGTTGAGAAATAAGAATACCAATTTAAATTTGTTGCAAAAGAAACGTATATATTCTTACTGTAAGAAAAATAAGTAGAAGGAATTGAAAAGATAATTCATTTTAATCTCTTTCTACGAATTTTGACATAAATTCGGTTGCTATGCAAGTTTTTCTATTATCTAACAGGAAATTATTTAGCCAGTCAATGTGTACGTGACAATCTCAATGTATTGCTTATTTCTTACAATCACGAGCGGGCGTACACGCTTTAAATCAAATCTTCAACGCGAATCATAAAGATATATAAAAGAGAGAGGAAAAAAACTGAAGCATGTGACGAAGTTTTGGCACGCGAGTGTTCTTGTCAGACAGCAGCAGCCAATTAGCGTTGGCGAAACGAGGGAAGACGTTCCAATGATTCAAAAAGAAAGGAATAAAAAGAATAAAAGATGAGAGACAAAGAAAAAGAAAAAAAAATGAGAAAGAGAAGAAAGACGAAAGAGAAAAATCTACGCATCTCTCTTTCATTTTGTACGCTGCTGTCCAACTCATCAATCATAGGGGTAGGTACCCTGAGTTGCCTTTCAAACAGTTCGTTTTGTTTCTTTCTTCCGAAGCTTGGCTGTGAGACTAAAGCATTGTGGAGCAGTTCAGATGCTTGATTTATGAGGAGTGTCGCTAGGGAAATGAAGAAAATTTATCCCATTTACTTAGCAAGCAAAATTTGATTTCGGCTCCGTCTTTTAAAGTTCCTTTTCAAAGTGAAATGAGACTATTAATAAAGTAAATGGAACGGAATCTCTGTGACTCTATGTGTATCTAAAAAGGTTTCAAAAATAATTTAAAAATATACTAAAGTATCTATTTTAAATTAGAAAACTTATTTCCTCATAGCTTTCGAAAAATGGAATCTTCTTCTATATTTGAGTCAAAATCTATTTATGGAGTTTTAAAGAGAAATTGAAATTCGTGTCTATTAAAAGAAAAACTTGCCATGGTATATACAATGGCAGTATTCTATTTTACAGCTGTAACATACGTAGTCAAGTTCATATAAAGAATTTACTACAGCTAAAAAAATTAAACAATAAAAATTTATCACTAGTAAAGTGTCAATCAACTACCAAGTTCGAGTTTATGGAAACAGTTAACTGTTGACTTCTTGGTAGCTGATGTTAACATGTAACCACAAATACCATTGCTCTGCTTAAGAAATTTTTAAAGATGCAAAAGTTCCAGCGAAAGCTTTAAAGAAGACAATTACTTTAATAAATATAAAGCTTAGGCTTATAGCATAGATAAAGGCAGAAACATAAAAACATATTCTGATGCAACATAATATAAATAATCAGATGAATAAAATTGGCACAGGTTTATAGTTATTGAATTGCCAATTTTATTATTATTCAACGAATATAATACAATTTAAGCAGATTTAAAGTTTCATTCTGCTGGGATTTTTTTTGTTTAATCCAGCTGAGGATTCTGTAGCTGTTTTTTAAGATTTAAATAAGTATTTAACAAAATAACTTTCTACTCTGCATCTTCTTCAAAAATCAATTCAAATAATATAATTACAAAACTGCAAGTCATAGTAACTTTATTACTAAGCATACTATTTCAATACGAAGGCTTTATAAAATGACAGGATAAAACTAAAAAGCAGCTTTTTAAAAATCGAATCAATTTAAAATGCAACTATGCATACTGAAAAATCTGGCATCTATATGATATAAAAATAAACTAGAAAAATCTCAGATACTACAAAGTTATTAAGAGAGGTCAGAGAGCTGGTGGAAAGAAAACGAATATTTGTTAGATTTTCGTAGCAAATGCAATTGTAATCTATAAAGAGCAAAGCATAAAGCAAATGTAATTCATACCTAACGCTTCAAGAGTACACGTACAAGAGTAATACGTTTGAAAATTGATTTGATTTCTGTCACAAAACTATTAAGGAAACGAAGGGCTGAAATTCATGCAATGACTTTTAATAAAGAGAATATGGGGGGGGGGAGGTATTACTTCATGTTGTTTCTTCTGAAGTCTTTTTTCAAATTTGCTATTGAAAACAGTCGGTAAAATTATGTTTTTAACTTTTAAATTTCTGCTGAATTGAACAATGACTCCTTGTTTTTAAAAATATCTTAAACGAAATTGGCACAAATAACATAAAATTTCGCAGAAACCAGTCTGGGGATAATTAACATGGTTGTTATGATTGCATTTCGGTAAATGCCCTGCAACTCTCTTTTTATGACTTTGCCGCAATGTAGGTAGGTGCGTTGAGAAAACAGTTTCACAGCATTGTAAAGAAGAAATACGATGAAAAACTTTTTACTGCATTTGCAAAGAAAGCAGCAAGGATATAAGTTCTAGTAATAATAATAGGTTTAAATCCTGGAATCAAATAATCAAGAAACGATATGTAGACAAATAGTTAAGACAGTTGTTGAGTATGATGTGTGAGTAAGTATTAAAAATTTGCATTTGCTGTGCAATGTTCATAGATAGAGCAAATAAATTATGGGAAGTGCATGACTGGAATAAAAATTTATTGAATTAAAAGGAAAATACCCGAATGATGATGTATGTGTCTGCGTTACCACGAAAACAGTGTGCAGTATCTTCTGATGGTCAAGACTACTCAGCCCCCGAGGCCAGAAGTCTGACTTCTAACTCATACGAGGTTGACACTCACACAATTGCTTGCACAACTGTTTTTTACAAGGGAAGGAGGGTTCTTTCATACACCTCATAGATAGCACAAAAAAGGAGAAAAATAATCATGCCCGAACCGGATCTCGAACCTGGAAGCCTGAATCGCGAGGAAGACGCTCTACCTCTATGGCAAACACTCGAATAAAAATTAATGGTTACTTTATTTTTTCACATACAAGTTTAAGTTACTACTTAAACTTGAATTTAATAAGAAATTAGCTTTTATATTAGCAATAAGTTTCCACTGAATAAAATATATGGTAATTTTTACTATCGCACATGAAAATTAGTGTTTCCGATCCAATAGTGTAGAATAATTAAGCAATATTTTTTTTAAGAGATTTTTGGTTATCTTCTTCTTTTATTTATTTAAACCAACTGTCTTAAAAGTTGACTCGACCACCTCATATAAATGGTTTAATCTGTCTTACAAATATATCGGAAAATCAGACTCTTGTTGTTCAATTTTTGAGATGTTTATAAAAGTAAAATTTAATTAAAAGTAAAATTCTGGTGTAATATAAAAATGAAATTAATAGGGAAATAATTTTTTTTGGAAAGATTCGACTATTATGATTCAGAATTTTTTTAGCTTAAATGTATTCCTTAAGTAAAAATTACCTATACCAGCGGCAAAGTGATGTTGAAATTTTCATTCTCCCATAATTTAACCAGGTATTAGATTTTATGAAAGATAAAGCTTTCAAAAATATTATAAAAACTAATATTTTTAATTTTTTGCATAAAATATATTGAGCACACACTAAGTAACTCAAAAATTTATTTGCTTATCAAACAACAACAAAATGCATTTGCAATTTTTTTTATTACACATCAACTTATCATTTGATGCAATTCTTATTTTTAGTTTGTATTTATAAGACATCGTAGATAGGAGATATGTCAAGAGAAATCAAAGTGATTTTTTAACATTACAATGCACGATTGTAATTCTCTATTACGAACTTAAAGAAGAAGCAAGTTAAACAATTATAATTACGGAATACACATGTAGAGCAATATCAAAATGCAAAGCAAATATACCCCAGAATTTTCTTAGAATAAAAGCAAATAAAATTTTTAAATTTGTAGATAAATTTTTTTCATCTTGAAAACTATATAGTTAGGTTAAAAAATTAAACATATCCTTAATAACTGAAAATAATGCAAGGGAAAGAAATTTATAGTTTGAATTAAATACTTTTGAATTAAAACAAGCATTATAATTTTAATAAACAGAATTAAGAATTAGAAAAAGAAAGATGCAACTTTATTAAATGAAATTTTGTATTAAAATTAGACATTTCATAAGTTTGTTAAGTAATTACATTTAATACAAGAAAATATAATGCCAAAAAGCTATATTTAATAAAACGATTCATATCAAACATAAGATTCAAGCGATTAAAATTTTCAGAGTAATATTTTGAAGTTTAAAAGAAAAAAAATTTCTCTCATGAATATATGCAACAAAAATGTAAAACTTCACTATGTCTAAAATTGTTGTGTATAATTTCAAACTAAACATAGCTTTAGTTGGAATTTAATGTTCAAGAAAAAACAAAAATTAAATTTAAAAGTTTAATTAATTAAGTTTGAAAAATATTTTCGTTTAGAATGGATGATTTCCCTATATAGTAATAAGAGCAATTACGTAACTAATATTATAAAAGTATTAAGCTGATTACGTAATTAAATTATTATTACAAAACTTTACTAATTTTGCAAAGCTAATATAGAGTGAATTTAAAATGATCACGCAATTGTTAATAAAGCAAAATTGCTCTGTTCTCGTTGCATAAGCTAAATATTAAAAATTAGACGAATAAAAACAAACATTTTTTAATGATAGTGTATCAATTTGCAGTTTTTGGATCAATAAATGCTGTAGGAATATTAATTTTTTAATTTTTGTTTGATTATGTGGTTTAAAATTCTGTAAAATGTAACGTGTCCCCATGAAACAATACATACGTATACAACTCTTTAGAAAAAAACAACTGAAAATGCATAAATATTAGGAAAAATCGGAAAATTTATTTTGATTTGAGCACAAAAAAGTGCATTTTTTAAGCGCATAGATATTAAATACAGAAAAGACAGAAAAATAGATACATTACTAAAAAAATTCCAAAAATATTTTAAACAGAAAATTCACGATTAAAATGCATTTAAAGTAATACTAAATTCGTAATTGTTGCATAATTAAAATGACTTTTAGTTGCTCTGCATATATCTGAATGACCGCAGAAAGCTTCCGGCACTGAAAGCTCTCTTTTTTTTAATGTGGCAATTCAACAAATTGCATTCATAAAATAATTAAGCATCCGATTCGAACGGATGTGTAACAAGACCACCACCCAAAACGACAAAATGTCGCAGCAATGCTGATACGACCATCTCTCAACCTCGGACGGAAATGTCAGAGATAGTTACAGTCGGGAAGACACCATCTCCCATTCAAAATTCCAACTAAAAAATTCAAGACATTCAACTACTCCGAACACCAACGCAGTCATATACTATTTGAATCATCCCACATCCTCTGAGGATCCCCGTGAATGTGCGTTATCTTAACCCTCTACAACTAGTTAATGCTTAAAGTAATGGCCAATAAGAAAAAACAATAGTCTTTTCTTTTTCACTTGAGTTTCTCGTGACGTAACGCGCGTGCCACTCTATCTCTTTGGAACGCGGCCAAATGAGGGATAATTTCCGCCAAAGACCGCCACATCCGCTCGCCAAGATAATATAAAGAAAAGAGCATCTCGATAAATGGAGTAGCGGGAGAGCTTTAATAAAGTGCCTACTCGGGCGCAGCTTGAATTAAATGGCGGGGGAGGGAGTAACTGCTCTCGTTTTCACCCGATATGGCTAAACAAGGGGATTCGAATGCGCACAGTTCTCTTTGATTTTTATGCGTCCATTTTTGGATGGCCTATGCTTTTTGAAATTGAAACTGCGGTTTTGCATTAGTAAAATTTTATTTTTCGAAATTTAAAGTTTCTGCATTAGGCAAATGTATTCTATAATGAAATAAGAGTTAGTCATTAGGAATAATGGGCATTTTTTGTTTATTTGTTATGTTACATTTGCGTCATTTAAAGGCTAACTATTGAAATGTTCTAGTAAAATTTGCATTTTATGTAAATCCGCCATGGGGTACAGACCACATTTACTTAATTTCTGGAATGCTGTCATCCAAGACAGAGGGATTCTTTTGATTTACAAATAAAATTCTGTAATAGCATTGAACGAAAATTTTCTTTGTCTTGAAAATAATTATTTCTGCCATTTACAATTCGAAAAGTTTTGATTGCTTTTGAGATTTAAAGCACTGAGATTACTGCTTTCGTATATTTTAATGCTTTCTTTTTTGTTCCATCTTCAACAAGATAGATATTATTCAAAAGATATTACTTTTTTATATCTAAGATGAATAAACTAATTTTTTTAAATGTTGCTATTAATGAAAGAGAACATTGTCAAAATTAGATCCTTTATCAGATAAGCGTTAAAAAACTTGTGCCTAGAATAAATATTTAAATAAAATTTTAAATTAAATTATAAATTTTCAGCGTTTTGTTTTCCACTTATTAGGGTTTTTCATATTAAAATCAGAAATTATACCTTTTTAATTGTTCTTGAACAAGATCCTCCTCGCAAAAATCTTCCCGTCCTAGTTTTTTTTTAATACAGACACTACAAAGTACAGTTTCTTTTTTTTAATTTCTCAATTATTTTTTTTTAACTTTTCATCATTCAATGTGGTGCAAAGGTTCTTTTCTTTTTAAAGGAATTTTAGGTAGTTTGTTCTGTATGCTTTTCTTTTGGAAGTTCATTTAATGATAAAATGACTGAGGTCCAAAGAAACAAACTTCGCATCATCAATTCCGAAAGATAATTTAAAAAAAGGTACCATCCATATACAGATTTCGTCCCTTTAAAAATCTTTATTGGGGAAAAATTAGAGTGAAGGGCGCCGAGACACAAACTTTTAGGAGCTTTCTTCGCCATTCAGTACTCGATATTAATATATGTCTTATCATGATTCTGAAGAATATTATCTTTATGAAAGTTTTTCGCTTTCATTTATTTTATTCTATAAAATATTTTCTTAACATTTTAATTATTTCATTAATATACTGTATATTATACTTGTTTTCGTTTCCAAATGTGTTTCTTTGAATATTTGGCAAAAGCACCGTAACCAAAAAAATATTTTTTTTAATGCTACTCATTTTGCTATATAGAGGTTTTAATAAATTTTATATAATGAAAAATAATAATTTTATAATGAAAGAAAAATGAAGTTTTCTTTAAACGTATGCATTCTAGCGACATAAAGCAATAAATTTTTAACACTCTTTAAATTTCTTAAATTTTACTTTAACAGGCTTTCAAATGAGTGCATTCATGAAGAGGTTTTCTTTTATAATTATAGGATAATACAAATAAATAAATATAGGATAATAAAAATATTTTTAAAGTAGCATTCATAAATTTTTTAATTAGGATTTTACGTCAGTGAATAAGTTTTAACACAATATCTATTCCTTCAAAGGGATTATTTTCTTAAGAATGCGTTTGAAAGTATGTTTGATTTATTACGAAATAATTACGTTCTATTAATTAAAATAAATAGGTGACATAGAATTGAGATATTTGAGATTTAATCCAAACTTGAAAAAATTATAACCTATAATAAAACATATAACACTTTTTCAAAATTTCAATTCTTGCAATATACAAGAAAATAAAAACAAAAGATTAAAAAATATTTAAGAAATATTTTAGCCTTTAATGAAATTTATGAAGTTTAATGAAATTTAAAACATCGTTTTGAACATTTGTTGAAAACACGAAAAAATAAATTGAATTAAGATAACAATTTGCAACGGAAAATTTTTGATGCAATTTTTTCAACTAATCTGTCTAATTACTCTATTTACAAAGAATTCCCTTATTTTTCATGCTTCCTTTTTCAACGAACATTTGAAGCAAATATAACATTACTGCATGCAAACTTACTTTTGCACATATCACAACAAGATTTCTTTTCTTGTCCAAAGAGTAATAAATAGCAAGATTTATGCTGGTTTGGGCATATTTCTCGGTCACATTTCACTTGTTTATTCTGAAAAATAAAAAAAGGAAAATATTAGATGTACTAGTAAGATGTTTTATTTATTTTTTCACATAAATTTTTATGCAAGATGTATTTTTCTAGATTTGAGACTTTTGTTGATACACTTCGAAATACAATTTTATATACGTTAAATAACGTGTTTCAAAAATTCTTGTATACACGAAAAGTATAAATTAAGTATCAAGAACTATTTTATAAAGAATATTTTACTGTCATTTAGAAAATGGGTCACATTCACATGGGTCACATGGGACTCCATTCAGCTAGAAAAGTAGCTCTTACAATTTCACAGTTTTCATTTTCACACTCTTAATTATTCTAGCAATGCATAAGTAGCATTAATTTATAATTTGCATCCAATTAATCACAAAATATAGCTAAGAGTGAGATAGAATGCAAAGGATGTATTTTGTTTCCCTGCGAGCCACGAATAAGGGAGATTATGTTGAATGTTCTCTTTTAAGCTTTCCGTTTTTTAAGTATTTTCGAAAGTGCCCTTAAAAATAAAGAAAAAAAAATCGTTTCTTTTTTCGTAATATCTGTTCTCAGAATTTTAGGATTCAAAATAGTTTTAGAAAAATTGAGTTCTATTTCTTTTATTATTTAACAATAGATAAAAGAAAAATTCATTTGTCACTAAGTTCTAGTATTTTTACAATATACCACACTTTGCATTGACGATTACTATCTTACTTTATTCGTAACACATAATAATCGAAGAATAAAATAGAAAGCATAAACGTCAAAGATTTTAGATTAGCATCGTTTCCGATTATTTATTTAGAGAGATTTTAGAAAGAATGATTTAAAAAATTTTTAAAAGCAAAATATAAATAAACACGTAATAAAAAAAACAGTACTTAACATTTACTTTGAGAAATAATAATAGTGATATTTTTTCCCTGAATTTGGCAAAAAACCTGTTTTATTTGTGAATTTTTTTAAACTTTTATACAATTATTTATTATCAAAATTATTCATGAATCAATATTATTTTATATATTGAACTTCCTATTTTATGCACATATACTGACCTATTTATTTTTAATTTGTTTGTGAGAAAAATAATCATCTCTAAGAGAGAAATGGATGTGAAAGTAGTTAGCAGGATATCAAGTTCTTAAAAACGTCAATTAAGGGCTTTTCAAAGGGTTTATATTAAATGTAATAAATATTATGAAATACGATTGATATTTCATACTTGCTTTCTAGCACAACTATTATTTTAAATCATAATGCCGTCTTAATAAGATCGATTTTTCTTGCGTGATTTCTTATACAGCTTTTACTTTAAATCATAATGCTGTTTTAACGCGACCAATTTTTCTCATTTGCTTTCTAACTCAACAACTACTTTAAATTACAATACTGCCGGAGTAAGACCAACTATAAAATTAAAAACTATCTAAACAGTATTTAACTATACAGTTAAATGCTTTATATGTAGTAAATAACATATTGCAACGGCTTTTCAGCAATAGACATTACCTGAAGAAAAATACGGTAGAATGTAAACAATACTTTAGGCAATGTTTTCGCATCACAGTACAATCAACCTTGAAAGACGAATATTGGCCTTGCGTGAGAAAGAGCTTTTGAAAGGAGTACTTCTTCTATCTGCGCAGTAACAAACAGTGGGGGAAAAACTAGTAGAAAGCTTCTGTATTTGACGTTTCAGTAGAAAGTACAATCAACCTGAGCCGTTCTTGCCACCTGAGAGCAAAACTAACAGCGTCAAAAAAATCAAGTCAGCTCTACTCACGGAAGAGTAAAACTTTAGATCCGTTAATTCTAAATAAAAACGGCTGTTAGTACCCTGCCAGAGTAAATAGATTCTTGATTAACTTCCAGAGTGGCGAAAGTCAGTTACCCCTTTCATTTGAACATGGCCATGTCGTTCACATTTGGTCTCCTTTTTTGCTTCCGCTCACAAAATTGCACAAAGGCCGAATAAATTTACTCTTTATTTCAATCTAAGCAGTTTTTCCCCTCGTTCATTTCGCAACACTTGGAGGTTTTCTTTTAATATATGCGGATTCAACGACTCGTACTCGCTTTAACATAGAGCATATTTTACAGACATAACTACTCACTGGATTTGTCACGCAAAATTGTGACACAGTTAGTCTTGTTGCCATGGTAATATTATTGAAATGCCAGGAAAATGATTCTTTATCGAAAATAAATGAATAAATTCAAATATTAATTCGCTATTTGTAGGGAAACCTCATGAAGAAGATTATAGATAAAATTTATAATCTTTGATGACAAAGAAAAATCAACCCAAGTGAAAAAGCACAATCTATATTCGTGATAGACAAAAAAAAAAAAAAAAAAAAAAAACAGGATATATCGTTTCAGACATAGAATCAGTTCTATTAGAAATAAAGTTAACAAAAGCAACTTAGTATTAAAAATAACAAAAAAAAATTAAGATAAAATTTCCAACAGATAAATTCTCCATCATATAAATTACATCCTTAAATAATACAGTTAAATCTTCGTTCCTAACGCTTTTTAATCATATTTCCCTTTTAATAAATTATATACATTTCAAAGACTTCAGCCATACTATCCATAAATGATAACGATCCAAATATCATCTAAGTAAATTCTTCTGACTTTTAAAATAATATTAAAAAAAGTACTAATATATGCTCATAGATCAATAAAACTGAAAAAAAAAAACTCGTACTGAAGTGATTATCAAATTTTAAACTAGGACGTTTTGATAAAAAAATTTCATTTTTAACATTCAAATGACATTTAATGTTAAAATTTTATGACATAGTTTCTGTTTGAGAATGCTATGACATTTTTATTTATTTTTTATGACATAAAGATGTCGTTTATAAGCTTTCTTTTAAATGAAATGAAAAAATTTCGCACTGAAATCATGTGCGCTCTTGCTGAAAATAAATACACTCACTTTCCGGAAAAATAAATAAACTTCTTAACGAGTTAAATAATTTAGAATATTAATGATAAATTATTCATCTTAAACGCACGTGATGAATTTAAATTAAACCTAATGATGAATTTAGATTAAACGTAAATGATAAGAGATAATAATACCTAATAATCAATATAGATTTTTTAAAATAAAATGTAAAATAATTTTACTGTAATGAATGTCATCTTGCACAGTATTTCAGTCTGAAATTGGTTCGTTTGAATATGAGAAAGTCATTGCAATTATACAAGTAAAAAAAAAGATAAAAATGAATAGAATATGTAAAAAATTTTGAAATTAATGGAAAAAATCTATTGCACAAATATTATGTTTTGTGTGTATTAAGCTGTTACACATAAAAAAATAGTTTGATCATGTTATATTGTCATACGACATCAGGCAAAACAAATCTTCAATATGTAGCTCAAATATTGAGTACATTTTTCAAGTTTACATTTACTTTTAAAAGCCATTTGAATAAAGCAAATTTATTTCAATCAATTGCGGTTCTGGGTATCACTTAGATCTTGTTCACAATAATATTATGATGTGGTAAATAATTGAACAGTTTGGAAATTATACAAATAAAACTTTGGAATTGGCATCTTAATTTTGAGCAGGAATTGATTGATATCGCAGCCGGTAGAGCTCTCTTGTCAACACATATCAACATGAAAATTGCCTTTGAGGACAAATTTAACATCTTCCAAGGCCATATGTGTATAGAAATTTCGCATCGAGTTTCGAATTCGTTGTTGTTGTGACTTAGGAATTTTACAAACTCGCCGACGAATTATCAGTGATTTAAGCAATGCGCAATAGCTTCTGAGGGTCAAGGCCCCTGAGCACCCGAGAGCAGAAGTCTGACTTCTAGCTTATATGGAGATGACATACACATTCTCTTGCACAATCCTTTTTTACAAGGGGAGGGGGTTCTTTTACCCACCTCACAGATAGAACACAGAGTAGAGAAAAATCACACCCAAACCAGGTCGCCGACTCTCAAAGTCATGATGCTTCAATTCCGAAGGTAAAAGGTCTTGATACTAAGTTTCCGTTGTGAAAAAACAAGTAAGAAGTAAGTTTTCAATACTTAAAACATATCTCAAAGTACCCATTATAATTCATTTAATTATTCAAAATATTAAAAATTAGTCCAAAGAGTTCAACTTTGAAAATAAATAATCTTTCTAATGTCTTTTATAATCATATATAAGTAAAAAAAAAAAAAAAAAAAAACAGGTTTCGTATTTATATGATTTCTGAATTATTGTAATAGACTGCTTAAATCTCATTAAAATTTTGTATTGGTATCCAGCCTAAAAATAAATTATAACAATCGCAGGTTATTGCTTATATTTATATCAATGACAAAAATTTAAGCAAGAATATTAACAGTTCTCGTATGCTCAAAAAATTCTATATCCATGAATGTTACAAGTTTAACTTAAAAAAAAACATATTTTTAATAAATTAGAATTTTAAGAGACGCTGGAATTCTTCCTTCCATTTAAGGTAGGCAGCGACACAGCAGACGATTCTACAACACTGAACAAAGCATTAAATTAGATTTTAAAAAATCGTTAAACTCCTTTTAAATGATCTTCCGTTTCTTGATGTTTCATCATAATTCATCCTTAGGCGTGATGAAACTACCGAAGGGTATCTTTATCACAATTAAAGAAGTATCAATGAATGCTCTATGTCGCTTAAAATAATCTTTGCGCTTTCCTTCACTTTTGGACTAAAGATTTCTACAGTACATGCATATTTTCAACACGTCTTCAAGTCGAAATGATAATATTTGTATATCATTTAAACTTTATACCAATTAGTTGCTATTCATCTTGACCCGCTTCCTAAAACACATTTGGAGGTCTGAAGACTTTACACTTTCCTAGAACGGCGATGAAATTTTTTTAATTAAGTTTTTTGATTTTTAAGGTCAGTGTTTCAACTCTTTCATCGCAACATATTGCCAAACTATGGCTACTCAATTTTCCTTTCTCGCATCACAATAGTTTGAGTGTTTCTCAAAGTAACATTGATTTGTCCTTGGCTTTTCATCGATTGTTGTTTGGTTCAATTTTATTTGTTGAAGTTGTCCAAAGAAGCTCTTTTATACGCCTTTTGTAAACAGTTTTAATCACTTGAGATAAAGTGACGCATTCACGTATGAAAAGCCATTTTAAAATAAGATTAATTAATAAGCATCATGAGTGATTGATGATTGAATCTTTCGAAAAAATGAAATCTTTTCATGTCGGAGAATTTCATGAAAGAAAAAGAAGTCTAATAATTTAAAAATCAGACCGTCACACCATAGCATCATTATAAGGTATTAAATATGACCTTAAAAATTGCTTAGCACATTATAATAATTTCATGATCACCTTAATTAGGAATCTCCAGAGTAATTCTTTCAAATCTGTCTATTATAAATAAAAAATGATGAATGCTTCCATACCATTATATATATATATATATATATATATATATATATATATATATATATAT
>JAPMOQ010010798.1:1535421-1587359 GCA_026543055.1 Argiope trifasciata | reverse complement strand
TCCCATTTAAAGCAACACAAGGGCTATTTTATCTCGGCGGATAAGTTGGCTTCCTCAGATGGCTCGTTTTAAACGGACGAACCATAAAGCACAATTTAAACAAAAGTAAGAGTTTCACGGCGACATCTAATGGCGGGTATTAAATTAAAATTAAAATCTGTTATCTGACAATGATATGACTTGATAAAAAAATTAAACTGCGATAAAGTGAAATGCCTGAGCAAGAAATAGGGTGAATAGCCCTGTAGTTGTCTTGTTCCTTGCAAACACAGACCGCCTAATGCAACACAAATAACTCACAGTTCTCAACGTAAATGTTTAAAATTCCTTATGGAGGGTTAAAGGTCCGGAGTGCTCAATAAACCTCTTTGTTTTTCAGAAGCATTTTTCGAGGCACTCAAATAGAATTAAATAAAGAAAGAGCAAGCATAAATTGTCCACTTCAGTCACGTTTATAACTTCGACCGTGACGGATTTTATTTGTTTATTTGTTGGGCTTGGCATCAAAAGCGGAACGGTTCTACACAGTTCGCGCGCTTTTGTTCTTAATATAATGTGATATCGATAAAAATAAAGAACTGATTACGCAACGATAATTACAATACATATCCAAAAGCTTGGAAGACAAAACAAAAAAAAGAAACTATTGTTTTTGTATCAAACATTAAATTCCTTTTTAAAAATACGAGCAGTTTTCATACCTATATATTTATTTATTGTACAAAACATCTCGAAATCCCAAAGAGGTATTTAAGGCCTAGGAAAAAAATTTTTATTTTATCAGTGACAATGTATTATTCAAATTCACAGCTTCATTTCGTGGATTACTATATGTATGTAGTAATCAAGAATAGTTTCTCTGCCTAAATATGAATTTTTTATTTTCTCATATACAAAAACTATTTTTTTCCTTCCTCACATATAGAATACAGAGAAAAAGTTCTAAATTTCCTTTTTCATAAAAATTCAACTGAAAATTTTTTATGTCGTTAGAACAATATTTATCTGTCGGTTTGTGAGGACATAATCACCAAATGAATGAACCAAATGTAAAAGTATCTAGCATTGAAATTATTATACGACAGTTTTGAGGTCATTTTGTCAAAGAAAGAAGGAAAGTTCTAAAATTTTTACTTGACTATTTTCACAATTAAAACATAAATCATGCTATATAATAGAAGCTAACGAGACAATTAGTCTGAAGTTCAATGTTAGAAAGTTTCCATTGAAAGTTTTTAAATATTGGTATTTTCTAACTTTTAAATGGTATTTAGTATTATCATTATAAAGGCCACGCCACTCATGACACAATTTTTTAATTACTGATTTCTTAGGCATTCAAACAGTTGATATTGAAAAAATGCTTTTTAACTATGCAAAAAATTACTTTTTATAAATGTATTGATAAAACATGATGTTTGAAAAGTTTACGTAATAAAGTTTATAAATGTATTACTTAAATCCTTGTGTACAACAGTAAATGTATTGTGAAATCCAACTTTTGGTGCTGTCTTTCCATTAGTTATTCTATACGTTTCTATAAAATTTAAATGAAAAAAGAAATTCCACGGTTCTGATATAAAAACCATTTAACTTCATTTTTTTTACTTTAGAAGTGAATATTATTACAAGATTTTATTTTATAAACTTAATAATTTTAATTATTTAAAAATAATCTAATATTAAAATGTTTTAATATTTTAAAAAACATAAATTTTAATTCATATATTTGAAAAGATTGATACAGATAATTGATATATAAAGTACATTTTGTATCCCTCGATTTGTCTTTCTGTTTCTGCTATTATATAATGATATCCTTTCCACCCAAACTTTCGCGCAATGCTTTAAATGAAATTAAGTGCTTGCATTAATAAACTGAAATAATTTAAGTATATTTAAGATTTATTTCACCCTTTCTTCCATTCTTTAAAATAGTTTCTAACCTAAGTCTTAAGAAATATTGACATTATTGATAATTTGTAATCAATTTAGCAAATTTTCCCCTTGATAATAAAATATTCATTTGTGTTTCTTAATATAATTAATGGCTAGACATATAATTTTAATTTATTGTCCTTGCTGAAATTCGGAATTTTCTGGAATATTTTTAATGAAAATAAAAGAAAAAGAATTCATAGAAAGAACAGGGTCTCTTAGTACAGATTTTGTTAAGTTTTTGGGAACTTCCTTATAATCTTGCAATATGATTGGTGGTTGATGGGGGAGACAATAACCAAATATCAATCAATTATAGAGTATTTTGTGAATAACTATTTTATACATTTAACTTTTGGTACGGACCTGATGAAATAAAATAAAATTCTATGATTTTCTTTTTCATTCCTTATACTTTGTATTTTTCAATATCAATAAAATCACATCCAAGTACCCCCAGGATCACATGATGAAATCGGATATTAATCTTAAAATAACAATTTGCATGAAATGGGAACCTTAATTGTTAAAAAATAAAAACTGTCACCAGAATCATCTCAATATAATGCTAAATTTCCCACAATAAACAAAAACAATGGTTATGTTTTTTCCTCAAGTCACGGCAAGTGGGAAAAAAATAATGAACATGATTCTAAGAATAACGCCAGGTTAAAAGGCAGATAAAAACGCTAAAGAATGAATACCATGAACCTTTCTAATGACTTAGCTTTCTTCTTTTACTTACGGGTTTTCTTCTCGTTTTTTTTAGTTACGCACAGAACCACGGCAAGGTCATTCATTCTATAAGTAACTCAAATTGGAGAGTTAAGTAGGATTTCCCCACAAATTCCCTAGCTTTTCAAGTTGGGAGGATTTTACTTCAATTAGTTAAATGCTATGGACTAAATGGAATTTTAAAATTGGACATAGATTGTGGCTCAAATTCTCGTATGGTTTATTCTTCACAAACAAATCTGCATATTAAAAGAATAGCAATTCATCAATTACTAAAGTTAAAAGGAAAAAAAATATGCACCAAAAATAATGTTAAATGCTTTTTAATAAATATTTATTACTTTTTTGTCGCATTAACGCAAAAGAAAGAGGAAAAAATTATATAATTTTTTTTATCTTGGAAAAGAGAATTACTAATGTGCTTGCCATGATTCTCGCAATTTACTTTAAAACTAAAAAGACTTTAAAAAACTCTAACGACTGAAAAATCGTATCCAATAATCAACCCATCATATAATAGTTTTTGATGTGAAATTATTTAAAATTCAAAATGCTATAATCGACAGAACAAGGCTATTGAGAAATGTATTAATTCCTCTAAATTTGCTTATTCCTTCCAATAATTTTCTCTAATTAATTACAATATTTTGCTTTCATTGTAATAAAGTTAATTAGTTTTTCTTTCATTGTAATAAATTAATGTAATTAGATCCAACTTCCATTTATTTTACAGGAAATAACATCACATTTATACAATAAAAAACAAAAAATACCAAAATATATTGGAAATATTGCAACCAATTTACAGACATTATTACAAAAAAATTTAATGGAAGTATGTGTGTATAAATATAATAATAAACATTTCTAAATAATTAATTTGTAGTATCTGTGAGACCTTTAATTGCATTCATTTTACTGAATATATTGAAAATATACGAACATGTTTCACTCAGAAATACTTATTTCCTCTTAAATTTAATTTTCCTACCTGTTGCATGAGATTTAGATAAGAAGATTTAAAAACCAGAGACCAGTACGTTTTGAATTAGCTGAGATATTCATGATTAACGACTGTTTTACCTGATTTGAAACTGAGACTGCTTTGACTAAGTGATAAGTATCGTCTTTGAAGTTCGAAGCCTGATTATCTTGAAGATCAGCCAAGAATTTGGATCCAAAGTCGAAGATCAAATATCCACCCACTGCTATGGATGAGGGTTGCAGATTCAGATTCTATCCTTACCGGACCACTTAATCACCTAATCATTTATAAACATTACCTACTATTACCTCATCTGACCACTTATAAACATCAGTGCGACATGGCAATAATGCTTATAATTACGAGAATTATCCCCAAACAAACTTCGTATCGCTTCGAAACAGTACATTAATTGAAATAAATTAGAAATCGTATCAGAAAGAAAATTTAGATTTGTACCAAGTTTGATTTAAATATCTGAATTGTCTTAAATTTTAAATATTAGTAAATAAAAAATACGTGAAAAATATTAATTTGATTACATATTTTTAAAAACTAGATATTTTTAAATAAAAAAATTATCCATTCCAAATTGAGTTATACATCTAAAGAAGCCGTATTCAATCGCAGAGTCAATGTCTTTTCGAAAAAAAATATGTCATGAATTGAAAAATTAATATAAATTTTTTATCCTGTATTACTCGCTTTATTCCCTCCAGAAAACAAGTGGCAGTAAAAAAATTATAGATAAAAATTTTTGCATATTTGGCTTTTAATTAATTCTCCTTTTCAATTTGTATTATATACAAAACAAAATATCCTCAATAAAGCCGAAAAAAATCAATAAATATAGCGAACAAAATTTTTTTTCAGTTATTTGTTTTATTATCTATTTTAAATTTAATTTATAGCTTTTATCCTAGAATTTTACTTCTTCGTATTCTGATCACTATTTAGAAACCGATTGAAGAAAAATTTGGTCTATTTATTTACACCAATATATCTAGAAAATGAATCATATGTTGAACATTTATAAAGAATTATTCTACGATGATTAACAAACAAAAACTTCAGTTTTGTTAAACATTTGAAATTATCAATTTAATGAGTGGAATATTGAAGTCTAAACAACAAACGATTTAAACATAATTTTCTTCCCTTTCTTTCCCATTTCTTCTTCGATCGACATGTGAATGGACATACCCAAACAGACAAGCGGAGGCCACTGCACGTTGTCCTAAGTGGCACTTCTAACATGACGTCAAACACATATCGTACACATCCTTCTTTCTTCAGAAATTTGGTTACACCATTCTTTCGGGTTTACCATTATTTGGCGATACCTCAACACCTTTTCCGAATCTAACTTTCAAAAATTTTTAAAAAATTTCTAGTCCTTAAAGATTTTGTTCAAACCATAAATTCAATTTGCATCTTTTTATGAAACAATCTCTGAAATTTCGGCCATTGGTACTAAAAACAATAAATTAATCAATGGATTTTTAATAATGCAAATTATTTTGACATAAACTAAGGTGACAATGGTTGCTTAGATCATTCATAAGCATTTTACATAAGGAAGAGTTTCGTCTTTATTAATCATAATCAGTTGCGTAATATAGATGCAGTATATTTATTTTGTAATCAACCGATATTAGTTGATATTTTATAAGTCGGTAAATTAAGTTTTTAACAATGCGAAAATATGTAGAGGTAAATATTTACTATCCCAAATGTATTAGAATAACGCATTAGAATTTTTTTCAAAGCATTTTTTAGGAAATAAAATTTTTTAGTCCTCTTTCTACAGAAAAAAAAACTTAGCCAATGCATTTCACAAAAAGAAACAAAATTATTTCTTTAAGATGTTATACACCCAGAAATATAATACATTAAAAAATTGTATAAAGTTTGAAACTAGTAAAAAATCCAGTAGGTGCGAAATAATTTTAAATGTAAACCGCTGCTTTTAATGGTAAGATTTAAATAGCAAGAAATGAAAAGATTTGGAAACTAATTGTATCTTCGTTTTTACATTCATCTATTCAAAGTTTTTTAATAGTATTTAACCGAACTTCATATTTCATGAAAATATAAAAAGTATTTCATATTTTGATGGAAATAGAGATTTAGGAAATACCGACTTTGAGTGGAATATATAATTGCAGATCATAAAAACTCTAATGAACAATTTTGTGGAAATCTTTTACAAGGAATTAGAAATCGAGTGCATTTTAAATACTTTATCGATCGTATTAATGCCTTTGTGAGTGTTTGCATGTCTTAAAACATTATTTAAAAAGTTTTAAATATAATGTTTCATGATTGCTTTTGAAATTTTTTGCCATCTGTGATTCCTGTTGTAAATTAATTTTCAACACATAAGTTTGGAAATTTTTTTTCCTCTGTAGAATGAGAGAATACTTACAATTTATTTAGCTTTTTCAAGACACATTGAAAAAAAATTCATTAACTGAAATCGATAAAAAATAATCTTTCCTTTTATTTCCACTTATTTGATAGAGTAAAGATTTTATAATTTTCTCCAATTTCAAAAAAAACTTGGAAAAATTGCACATGCATTCAATTTGAATTGTTAAACATTGCCAACAAGGCGAAAAATTACGCCCTTTTTTCTCTTATCTATATTCGAACACAAATTTCATGTTGAATTCTGTTAAGCAAATATGCCAGTAAAAATTTTATATAATATCAAATATTTCAAAGGTAACATATTTTGATGAAAATGGAGGAAGTATGGGAAAACTTAGCCGACCTCGAGTTGAAGATGCAAACACTCAACTCGGAAAGCAAACGTTCTTTCTCTCCAACTTCATTCTTCGCAGCAACCTCGACGGTCCTTTTTTTATTACACCAGCAAACTTAGATGTTCTCGTAAAAGGCAAGGAAAAAGAAAATTCAATAAAAAAATCTCCTTTTCGCTTCATAAAAGTTCCGAATACACACACACTTGAAAACGTCTTCGGAGAGAAGGCGTTGTCTTGAAAACTCAAGCAAATATTACAGCCATATTGAGCCACAAAATATTACAGATTGAAAGACGGGATGGATTTTAAACCAATTTTATCAAGTAGGAAAACAATATAAGATATGAAAAAGTAGTGTTGATTTAAGAATTGACTCAGGACAGTTTTGACACATTTCAAATGTTACAGATTGGACTTCGATGAAAACAAGAAAGTTTAACAACTTGCAAATTTTAAACCAGGAGAATTTTTTTTTCTTATAGAAGCGATTTAATTTAGCTGATATGATGCTTTAGAGGATGAAGCGGGAAACAGGATTTCTATTCAGTATTTTGATTCAGTTAGATATACAAAGACTTTGATCTTTTACTTTCTAAACTAAAGCTGACTAATTAATATTTTACATGGAAATCATTTACCAAGACCTGAACTATATTTTATATTAAACAAAAACTCTTTTCTCCTTGAAATTAAACAACTTTTAAAGGAAAAGGCAGATGAATGTATTTTTTTTAAATAAAATATGTTCCAAGATACATTCACACAAAAAAAGAAAGATGAAAGTTTCAAAATAGTCTGTAAATTGAACATTAATTGTATGATGTATGATGTTGTAGGATGAAAGTGACTGCAGTTCAAAACTTGGGTAGAAATATATCAGAATTTTCTCAATACGACTAACTAAAAGTTTTATAAAGGCCTCATGATTAACGACCTAAAGTCAAATTTCATAGTAGGTTAGAATTAAAGAAGCATATATTTCTAAGACATAACTTCACGTTCAATTTTTAATTTATTATATAGTCAAAAAGGCATGTATTTCCCTTCTGATCATTGAATTTTATATTTAGTTTTTAAATAAATATTAACCAAATGAAACTATCGATTATAAGACAACATAGTGAGTATATTTATTATAGTACATTACTGAAATTTTGTAAGTTAGGGATAATAATATTTTAAGTTAACATACGGATTTCATCCTGCTGATCTCAAAAAAAAATTTATAAGGGCAGTTTAACGCCAAAATTTCTTGGTTGTGTTGCGGCACTTTTTTCATGATGATTAAATAAATTATATAATATATAGTTATTTCTCACGTGATATCAGGAGCGGCATAGTTAAAGCAATATAGGGTGTTTATTTATTGTTTTAATATTAAATGTATTGACGCTAAAAACACTTGCGGTATTCAGAAAGAAAAAAAGAATCATAATATTCTTTAAAAAATTCTTCATATTTTCATATAAAGTCACCAAGTCATAAGAATGATTAGCACACTTTGCGCACAGAGATTATAACGAACCAAAACAAATTTAGGATTAAATCTAAAAGATTTATCACTTAGTGGCAAACATTCTTACCTTATTATTCAGAATATTCTTTTTCTACTCAACGTACTTATGTTAATAAATATTTATAAACAATACAAATTTTACTAAACGTTTTTTGATATTTATTCTACTCTGTACAACATTGCCTTAAGAAAAGCAAATCTTAAAATTAAGTTTTATTGAAAAATGGAGTTTTTTAAATAAGAATCTTTAAAAAGCAATTAGTACATTAATACTGCCCGAAAATTCTTATTCTAAAGCTCCAACGTTAGATTAGAACCCTCCAGATAATAAAAAAATGGCGACACAAAGAGCTTTCTTTTTTTATGCCGTGAAGTGAAACATGTACTACATCATCAATCGGCGTCCTGTTCGACGATCACTTGGGGGAAGGGAGGAAAAGAAGGGGGACTCAAAGGCCAATTTTTATTTTCAACTTTTCTTTTTCTTTCTTTTACAAACAACTTCGCTTCAAATGTAGTGGCCACTTCATAAAAATCAAACATTCACAGAACGTTTAAACATTGGTGAAGAAAGGAAAAGACGTTATCGTTTTTTTTTCTTCTCCCGTGCTTGCAGCGTCTAAAGGCTTTTGATGTGACTTTTATTTGTTCGTCTCTCATTTTTTTTTAACTCAAAGGATACTTGAAAGAGGTCAGAGAATGAGAGAACAGAAAAGAAGGAAAAGCGGAAAATTATGTTACAACAGTTACGACAGATTTCGAATTTTTATGTTCGTTTTGTTAAAACATTCTAACACTGATATGCATTCAATTGTAATGAGCTCTGAATTTCTGCAAACTGAAATGTCAGGAATTCGTACTCTATGCCTCTTGAAATTTGCATTCATACTCCGTTTATTTAATGTTATATCTATGTAAACGTCATTTCGAGAATTTTCTTCCTTATGAAAATGCTTTATTATTAATTTCTTTACAGAAACAATAAGCAATATAATTTCAATATAAATTTTTTGTTAAATTAGAAAATATTTTTTCTTTTGAATGTCTATAAAAAAAATTGTTTTTTTTTTTTTTTTATTTATTTAGGAAAATTGAATTTTTTTTTCTTCAACAAATGATAATTATTTTTCTTCAACAAATAAAAAAAGGGAGAAAGTTTTTTAAATATAAAATTCATTTCATATAAATTACGGAAGTTGGGCTGTTCTGTAATTTTATCAAATAAAATTTGTCTCAATCAATAACTAGCAGTTATTAAAGATAGTAAATGAGAAAGCAATCCAATAAAAGGGTTCTTATTATTGATGTTTTTAATCCCACCACCTATATGAAACCAAAGATCTCTAAAAAATCCAAAAACAGTAGAATCTCAAAATCCCTTAGAATCTCAAAAATAATAAAGTGTAAACATTTAAGAATATGATTGGGGAGGTTTGATCTGCCTTGCAAGAAGGACATTCAGCAAAGATCTTCCGTCCGTGTTGGAAGGTGAGGTATTTGATGTGTCTACTCAAAAAACGAGAGAGTTGTTTGCCGTTTCCTAGAGATATCTAGACGGTGACACCAACCGGGATTCTTACCAAAATATCAAGGGTAAGCAGTGGGACTCTCCAAAGAGCACTCGATTTCCTCTTTTTGTTAGAGGGGATTTCAAATTAAGAGTTGCATCTTGATGAAATATGTCAGCTGAAGCTGTCTTTGCTAAGTTATCCGCTATCTCAATACCATTTAAACCAAAGTGTGAGAGGACTCACTGAAAGTGTAAAAAGTGAAACCTTCTTCAATAAAAGTATTAATATTCTAAATAAATAAATGAATTTCTTTTGAAAAAAAAAACATCATCGTACTCCATTCCCCAAATTTTAAGGGGAAAATCCTTTAAAATAATATTTATGAACGAATAGATCTGACATCTGTTAATGAATAATTATAAAAATGCAATATAATAAATTCCCTACTTTAATAAAAATAAAGAATAAAATTAAAATTAAAAAATATTCAAAACATTTCTTTAAATTGCTTTAAAGACTTTTGTTAACAAAAAATGTGATAATTTTTTAACCTGTATAACAGAAGGCAGTCGGTAATTTCTATATCATATATAAGTGCAATGAATGTTATTTAGTTACCAGTATCGTCGCCAACATTTGAAACAATTTTATGGAGTCTTCAGAAGAAAAAAAATCTCGGAAATATTTTAAAATGCTTCTCAATCTAAAAAATGCCTTAAAAATAATTGCGTTGGTAAATATATCAAGAAAAACGATGCACAATAATTTTTTTAGATTGCAGTTCAGGGAAAATATGATTTAAATATTTTGAAGTTCAAAGCCTCGTTGTATTGCATTATACATAGGTGCTCATTTATAAAAGATTTGATTTTTTTGAGATCTCTGATATCTCAAAATAATAATAAAAAAATAAAAATAGAGGTCATGTTTTGAATAATCACAGAGAGAAAATTATTACAGGACGAAATAAAGAGAAGGAAGAAGCAACAAATGAATATTTCATGCAATTGTTTACAGCGTAATTAAGCACAGAGACCTCCAAGACTTTAAACTTATGAACTTATACCTGGGCAATCCATCATACAAATATAGCATACATATTTTATACTACACAGTGTTAACATCAGATAGTTATGGTTGCATTAATAATAACAGTTTAAGGATGTAGTAATACATCAAAAATGACTAAACTAGAATCTTGTAATATTCGGACATTGTAAATGCGCATAAATTAAGCTATAAATTCAACGATGCATTTTTGAAACTGTTTCGTAGTATTTTAATTAGCTCCGACATAAATTCTCGCAATTCTCATTGTGAAATTTAACCATCTGGTAGTTGCGATCAAACGGAAACTGTCAATTAAGCGTTCGCATCGATTGGATTTTACCTCAGCCGGATGTTTTTCTTTCTTTCATTTTTATTTTCCTGTGGCTACACAAAAGGGTGTGGGATTTAATAAGTTGAGAAGGGCTTCCGCGTTTAAAGTTCTCCATTTCCTTACCAGAAACGGAGCACATTATAAAAGTAAATTCACACTTCTTTTAAAGTTAGGAACACATATTATTTTAATATGGAAATTTATGGCTTATAGATTTTGCTGCACGAAAATGCAGGACTTAATAATTCAGCATATTAATGAATATCAAAGTCAGTATTAATTATTAAAAATTTGGAAATATAAAATGATAAAAATTGAGAACGCAATAAACAAACGATGTAAGACATGTTTAAACAGCAGCAAGTAGAATTTTTTAAAATTCAAATTATAGAATAAAGTACTAATGAATAAAAAAGGGTCATTTTAAGTTAAAATGGGGAGTTTCTGTTTTGTAAAACTTGTGTTCTTTACCCTGTTTTCTATCTAAGAGATGTATAAAAGAGCCCCCTGTATAAATGGGCTGTGTGAGGGTCAACTTCATATGAACTGGAAATAAGACTTCTGCCCACGTGTGCTCAGGGTCCTTTACCTTCAGAAGTACTTGATTTGATTTCATCAGCGGGCTTGTCAATGATGTGTGCCATAAGTAAAAGCAAAAACAATAGTGTTTATCGATCAAAGCACCTAAAAGCATCTTGCTTTAATAAGGAAATTTTAATAGATCGCAAAGGAACACTGAAAAAAATGGCAATACTAATTTTAGAATCTTTATTCGTCTTTTTAAAAATGCCTATTCTTTGTACATACCGAAGTAATTTATGATAATGTATAAGTCGTGGTTGTTCTGATGCTTAAATTTCATCTCAGGACCATGGATGCAAGTTGGAATCAAATCCATCAAATAACTGCTACATATTCCAGTCTTATATACATTAAGTATAGCGCATGACATCCTGGCGGAAGTTTAGAAACAAGGGTCATTTCAGATATTATCTTTTTTTTAAATCCAACTATGATTCTTAGTTCTAAGATTCAATCAATAATAGCCTTCATACTGTTTCAAAATAAAGCGCTCAATATAATTTGAAATATTTACAGATTCTAAGAAATTAAAATTTTGTGCAGACTGATTATCTGTTTGTACATGTTTTATTCTCTGTTTTTAGTTATTTATGCATTACTAAACTATTAAATATAAGTATAATAGAAAGAGTATGTCTATGAAAATGCGTTACCAATAGAGGGTTTTTGTGAATTTTTAATTAGATCTTTTATTTATCCTGATTTGTTCTCAAATAAATATTTTCAGATTCAATAGTAAATTATAAATAAAAGTCTTAATTAATTACGTGATATAAAATAGTAACATAATAATTAAAAGAATTATTTTTAGATTTTCTCCCATTTTTTCCATTTGTATTAACCAGAGACTGCTACTGAATTTTCTTCTAGCCACAATCTATCATTCCCGCTCTTTTTTTTTTTCTTTCTCATACATGATGTAAAGAGAAATTATAGTTTGGAATCGTCGAAAAATTCGAATTCAAGATTTTGACGGATTTCCATGTTTTAAACTTCCCCTTTTGTCTGTGTGAAAAATATACTATTGACATTAGGGCTTACTGAGACAAAGATAATTTAAAAATATTTAGGACTAGGCTAATTTTGGTATGTGGTCTTTACATCAAATTTGTAGATTTTTTTAAAAATCATATTTTGAATAAAAGTCTATTCAGATGAAGTTTCTATCATCTGCTGTTCAAATTTAATATTTTAACTACAAAACGAAGAGATCTATGTGGAAGAAATTCGTCACACATATTAACATCCAAAGTGTATGCAATTCTCAAATTTTCAGTCAAATCGAACGAGGAATTGATAGTTTATCGATCTGGGCTTCCAGAAGCATGTAAACGCGATCACGCAAAAACTCAATGACAAATATATCAAATTTAGTTTGATTTTGTGACTGCATTTGTAATTTCGTATCAAATTTGGATTTCATTATTTGAGAAGGTAGAGTTTGAAAGGCATATTCGATTTTCACGCAACTGCTATTATTTGCACGCCACTGATGAATCGCCATAAAAATAAGCATGGTTCACACGATACATTCAATGAAACTGCTGAATTCAAGCCAAAGGTTAACTATTGTACAAAGTGCAGTAAATTAGTAATTAAAATTCACAATTTTTTGCTTGAGGTGGGGTATAACCTTTATTAGAAATTTTGCGAAAATGTTTTGGAGAAACCCTGCCCTTCTGGTTTTAACAATCCCTTGTCCTTGTCAGATAGATTTCATACTCTTATTGAAATTGATGACTTTTTAATATAAAGAAATGATTATGATAAATAAGTACATTATTTCGGTTCTGTGAAGAAATTTCAGATATGAAATATATTATTGTAGGAACAATAAACATATGAAGATTACTTACCGCTTGACATTTGCAACTGATGCATGGATCTGAAGATATCCAAGGTATATCAACCTCCACTCCTTCTTTGTCACAAAATACGGGAGAACCTGAAGTTGTAATAAAAGGCAGGTTAGTGGTAGAAAAATTCAGCTACGAAAAAAAAAAACTTTTAAGTGAATTATTTTCATGAATTCCAATATAATATTTCACAAATATTCTTTCAAAGCTTTTTCAATTAATAAATTTAGAGAAAAAAAAGCAAAATTAACTTCAATTCATGCCTTTTATCTTCCTTTACTATTCATACATTTCTAAAATTTCAGTAATAGTTCAGTGTGTGTATTTAAAATAAAGATGGATCAATGAGTTAAAAAAAATGAGGCGGAGTAAAAGATTATTTGAAATTCCTCCATTCCTCCAAATTGTTTTTGCTTAAAATTAAAATTAAATTTTTGTTCCAACAAAAAAAAACACTATTAAAATGAAATTTATTTGTTTTAAATTATAATCAAAAATAAATTTGAGCAATTTCTTAAACTCCTAATAGCTTTATAGACGAGTTTCGACTACGAGCCAAAATGTAGTGGATTCAAAATCTGCTCCCACAGAAAAAGCATCATTATACTACCTTATCAAATCCGCAGGTTGTCAAATGACATCTAGCTATTGTATAAGCTCGGAGAGGAAGTAGTATCTATAACTATCATTCGAATGAATGAAAGCTCTAAAAAGCTCCAAAATGGTGAATGAACCCAACCGAAGGAATTTTCCTATCAGTGACTGACACTTTAAAAATTTAGGTCTTTAAAAAACAGTTAAACGTACATGTTGAAAAGTCTTACTTTTGATAATGATAGGCAATAACTTACAGATTAAGGCAATAACACCAATAATTTTTAAAGTTTGAAATATTGCATGAAAATAAAAGAATATTAAACTCATTGGATCAATTTAATTACCACAGCACCAATCGTTGGCCGAAATACATTTTAATCCCTTTCATATATAATGACAAATAAGAAGAGTGCATTTAAAGACAAAATTTTCTGTATTTAACGTTGTAAAAAACTAAAAGGCCAGCAGTTAAAATTAAAAATGCATACACTATTTGTATGCACTTAATTATTTTCGGCGTTGTTTATATTCTTAAATAGAGAAATAACAGTAAATATCTCAAGTAGGATGTATAATGTAATTAGGCGATTAAATAAATATGTATGTTTTAGAATAAAGTGAGAGTTTTTAGAAAATACCAGCCTTCAAAAATAATCTTTCAAATATTGAAAAAAAGTATAAAAATACAGTGCTGCTTACACTACGTTCTGAACAAATATGTGTTTTTATTGTTGTTGAGATGATACAATTAGTATTAAATCTCAAATTTAAAGCAATGCATTTAAATGATTCCCCATGTGTTAAATCTGATTTTACAGGTTATTAATTCATTATTTAATTGCATAAATATGTATCCTAATGTTTTCTAAATAGTAGTTGAACAAATATCTAAAAATTGATATTAAGTCAGAATAAAATAACATTATTTTGTCAAATGAGATTAACATTTTCCATAAATTATTAGAATTATCATTTTTTAATACGAGATATATTTTCAAATTTTTGTCTTTTATTTTATTCAAGAAAAAATAAGGATATTTTCTGACACTAAATATGGTTTAAAGAGTTCTAAATTGTCCATAAACAGTTATTGTTAATCAGTAATATTTTTTATTCATTTATTCTTTGAAATCTTTAGTAATACTTTACAGCTACCAGAAAAACTGTCTTTAATAAGCAAAAATAATATTAGTAATAATTCCCCGCACTAGGAAGTTTCGTTACAACTCATTTCATTATTAAATGCTTGAAGCATCTTCAAATATTCCATACAATATAAGAATTATTATTATATAAAAATCCGCAAAATGTATCCGCACAATGTTGCCAGCGGCAAAACATCCAAGAGGAAAAATTAGCTTTAAACTTAAGTATAGTCTCCAACCAATATGAATGGGCATGTCACGTAACATCGAACAAACATAAGAATATATTTTGAAATCATCAAAAGTAAATATAAAACAATTTTTATACCACATATTCAGAAATATTTAGACTTTTAAGATATTAAAAAATATGATATGTTCATAGACAAACCAATTCGCTAAAAAGATAAATAGAAAAGCAGTTTTAAAATTTTAAAATATTCAATAAGTCATTGTACCCACTATTTCACACTTTATCAACTCTGCATAATCTGATATGAAAATAAAATTCAGCTTGCTTCATAATATTTCTTTGTAAATTATATTGGCTGTTTCTCCCCCTGGTGATAAGACAAAAAGATTTGGTTTGGATGTAACTCTTGAAAGTGCAACATAAAGTTGTCCAATCCCCAATAAATGTCCAACAAAATGATACAGATATCTCCAATATCAGTTAATCTTTTGGGGAATAATGGAATAATCGCTGTTTAAAATCAGACTAAACCAATAAGATCACCTGCAGACCAACCACAGCATTTGCAATTTCAGCAAGCGCAGTTTGAGGTTTTTGTACATGTACGGATAAATGCAAGGCACAGATACTGCTGTTTTACGTATGCGCGAATCGTAGTAGCAAAATAATGAAAATCACAATTATAAAGCTCCTTTTTTATTCTAATGTGACTAACAACTTTCACAATTAATATTACAAAAAAATAATATAAAAATTAATATACAGTACAAAATGGTACAAATATCTCCAATATCAATTAGTATTTTTCCAGTTTTACTCTTTTATACATATAGACACTTTTAGGAGACATCATTCCATACTATGTATAGATAAGATTGTATAATATAATACAGTATAAGATAAAATATAATATAATGTAAGAAGGCATATTAAAACAGTTATTGAAGAGCAAGGTCGAAAGGATTTTTCAAGGTCTATTAAGAGTGCTGGAATCTTCAATTGCATTATACTGTAACAACGCTATCCCAATTGGTGTTGCCCGGATTCGAGAGAAGACGTAACAGAGTTATCTGCATCCTAGTAGTCTTACAGACACCATGGAAAAGCAATCACTCTTTTCTTTAGACATTCTCAAATGCTGTGTGTCAGAATGAACAACTAACCCGTGCCTGTTGCGTATTTCTCATTTATATCATTATTAACATTCCACCCCCACTGCAGGCACGGAATTTACTTATGAGCTGTAAAGGCAACCAACGCCCACATCTGACCATCTTTGATATTCAAGCGACGATGCCACACACTCCTGCGAGTTTCTGACCTTTCCTCACCTCTTCCCATTTCGACCACAAGGATGTCCGGGTCTGAGGATCGGAGAAACTACGCCTTTGATTCGTTTCTTCGAATTGAATTTCTGCTTGTTACCGGTCTAGGCCCCTCTACGGATGCAGATATGTATATTAGAAGCCTTGAGAAAGGCCTTTTCTGACAAGGATAGGGTTGTAACACTAGATTTTTATTTTGTTGCACAATACAGAAAGAGCAATACAATTGTTTAAATTACAAAAATTAAATAAATTTTTTACAGAAAATCCAAAATAGTAATAAAATGATACATAAAATATTAGCTATTTGATTCAAAAGCACCTAAAAATTCGTGAAACTACAATTTTTAGGCAGAGCAAATCATTTCACAGAAAAACGTTGATAAATTATTCAAATTTCTGTAGCTTTCTTCTTATATTTCGGAATAAATTACACGAACCCTAGTTTCTCCTGATTAAAAAGTTTTATAAAGAGGAATTTCTCTTGATCAAGTCGTTTAGTTCCATTCCATGAATAAAGAAAGTTCTTGGAAAAATGATTAAGGAAACTGGGCCACATTTGAGTTCGAAGAAAAATCGAGAAAACCTCAAACATCCTGTCCGATATCATCAAGCAATTCATTGATTAATACATAGACTAATCCGGCAGATTTCAAATAAAAATGGTTGGAGAACATATGGAGGATAAATAAATAGAACAAGATCCATAAACAGCTTAAACCAACTTATATTCTTCGATCATACCACTCTTTAAGTCATTAGATTAAGGATGGATATGGGTATTTATTCAATAATCATTCATGAGCATTGATATATGCATATCGACTTCACCACTACAATTGAAAATGTCAGGAGACTAAGATATAGAATGCTTTAAATCTTCGAGGCAGAAGTTTAGTGTTTTATTCAGAAGATTAATATAGATATTTAATTGTCAAGTTTTATCGGAAAATTTATAGATGATTTCTGAATGCCAATTAACAAGGCAGAGACCTCATTGTGATTCTTCGTACAAAGAAAAATTACGGCACTGAAAGACCCGTTAAGGGAAATTAACGAATGTCTCGTTAATATCTCTTAAAGAATTGACCAACCCATGAGAACTTGTGGATCCGAAATAATATTTAGGTCAGGAATTTTAATCTCGAACTTCCCTCGTAACAAGTTAATGATGGGAATTTCGAAGCAATGAACGTAATACTCTGCTCAAAAATTCATTTTGTATGATAGAATAAAGAAATCTCCAATTATTTCAAATCCGAGGCATGATAAAAGCAATATATTAATTTTACTCAGCTTGTTTCTCATATATTTGATCGATTTCATGATAAATATAATTTATTAATTTTACTGTTTTTTTCTCCTATTTTAGATGGATTTCATGATAAATATAACATATTAATTTCATTCAATTTGTTTCTCATATATTTAATAGATTTCGTTATAAATATAATATATCAATTTTATTCAATTTATTTGAATAATTTCATAAAAGAGCAAAGGAACAGTCGGAGTTTAGGGCAAAAATCAGATAAAAGATTTTTTTAAATTCAAATTAGACAATTTCAATTTTGTTCATGAAAGTGTCTGGTTTCGCATATGCAAAATTACTTTATGAACACAATTTTCAAAGAAATCTAAATGCTAATCTCGTTTTAAATTCTATTATAAAAGCTATTCTGCATTTTAATAAACTTGAAAGCAAATATTAAACTAATTTCTCAATTTGAACTTAACCTTAACTTGAACCTTAATCCAAATTAAAATATTTTTCTATTAAAGAATAACAAAAATATCTAAAATTAATTTATTTATTTTAATCTGTATAAATCTCATCTGAAAGAAAATAGTCAGTTACTTCTTAATACTTACTGAAATATACAATAAAACGCAATACATTAAAACAATTTTTTAAATCAAAATTGAGCTTTCGCATAAAACTACTGCATTTTATTAGTAAATAAATTTTAGTTTAATCTCCGAAAATCAACAATTAATTCTCTGAAAATGACATAAGCAAATATTTTTTCCATAAGATGCCCTGAAAGGGACAAGTTTTAAAGATAGATAAAGTGTACAGAAATAAATAATTTTTTTCAGTTAAACATATGACTAGAGACGTAGATGGGAGGGGGAATTTGTTAATCATTAAATTAAGCAAAAGAAACAGGTGCAATAGCTAAATGTACAACGCAGATTTAAAGCATTGCAAATTTACACCAGTTGCGTAAATAACAACTTAAGAAACGTGTACCTCTTCAGATTACAAATCCTCCGAATATTTACTTTAAGTATGCCAAAAGTTTGTTGTTGATACTGCAATCTATTTTCTATTTTTGTATCCATTCGGGTACGTAGCCTTGTCTAGCTGCTATTCATTGAAACTTAGGTATATTGTTTATGCTTTTAAAATTAAATGTATGTTTTTGATTTTGATTTTGTTTTCGCTTTTCTTTTACTTAATTAGCCGGGAATGTCTTATTTAATCAGGAACACCAGTTAGTGTCCCCTCTTTATGTTTCTGATCCTTTGTTCAATGACAAGAAAATCCAATTTTTCTGTATAATTTAACCCATCTTTAAACTTTCCAGAGGAGCCATGAAGAGGATAATCTGCATCAGAAAGTAAAAAGGAAACAAATTCAAAGCTTTAGAAAAGTTAATTTGCTCAAAATGCAGATAAAAATATAAAAATTTCTAAAGTCAGTACATAGAGAAAACGCCTATTATACAGCACGATAATCTACTTACATTCGTCGACTTGTATTTTTTAAGTGAGCAGGAAATTGTCTACCGAAACCTTTTCTTATGTACTTGTACTTGCGTATTATTAAGCGCATGCTAATGGCAAACAATAGTTTTAACAGGGTCTCAATTTGTAGCATATAATCATTGGGATACAGTTAATAGTAGAAAAATATCTATTTTTGTGTACCTTTTTTCCGACTGACTGAAACCAAAATTTGATACAGAACTAAAATTAGAGACACAAAATCGCTTATAATCAAGTCATCGAGTTTTCGAATTTATATGCTTGTGGAAATACTAACCGATAAACAACCAATTCGTTAACAGACGTAGTTCAAAATCTGATACTCATCCCATTTTATCTATTTAAGCCTCCTCCTTATACAATCTTACGATTAAGCAAACACATATTTTGATATTTTTAATGGCTAATTTAACTACAGGTTAAAAGCAAAAATCTAATAATAAAATGAGAGAAGAAAAATCCAGTTCAATTTTCTGCTTAAAAAAAGGAAAATAACGCAGGCGGTGATAATTCAAGGAATATATATGAATCATTTCAATAATAAGATAGATAATGTTATAGTTATTTAAATATTATTTTTAAGCAGTAAATATTATCGTTAAATACCTCAAACGATGATAGAGATATCTATTTGGATAAGGATTTTAATATTCGAACGAAAGAAAAAATAATGCCCAATAACTGTGATCACATTGTATAACTACGTATTCGACATATTCAATGAGTTAATCACTCATAAAAATGCATAAGATATGGATATGGATATAATAAAAGATATGAATAAAAAACGGCCTAATGGCATTTAAATTTTTCACAGAGCTTGGTAAAAATCGTTAAAAAAAGGACAGATTTGTAATATTTTAACAATGTCTATTTTAATAATTCATTTTTCAAAATAAAACTTTTCATATTTAAAGCTGTAAAAGTACTGAAAATGATATCAATCATTAATTGCTAACTGATATGATTGAATATAGAAAAAGAAAAAAGTAATAATGTATTCATAAAATCGTTTGTCATAACCTATATGAATATAATAAAAAGCCTAGATGCTAAGAACGCTTTTTTTCTGTCACCACTAAACATTTTTCATGACAATCTTTTGGAAGTTTGCCAAAGGGATTACATTTCCGTTGTGTTATTTCGATTGATGATGAATTAATTTCATTTGCATCTATTTTCCATAAGGCTATAAACGTTCCTTTACGATTTTTTTTTAAAATCTTGATCTAACGAAACATTTTTTAGCAATTAATTAGTTTCATAGGCAGTGAATTTTACTTAATCTTGGTCTTGAATCAGATCGCTAAATTTAGACAATTTTGAAAATTTCTTCTAAATAAAACTTAAAAATCTCTACTTGGGATCGTCTTGGTGTTATTTACTGAAACATAAAGTATCCAGAACATATTTCTGGCATCTTTTTTTTTTTCTTTAATTCGTGAAAACCCCACTCACTTAAGAAACCTAGCAGGAAAAATTAGAAACGGGTTTCTTGAATTCTACGATCCCGCTCTAATTGTAAAAACAAATTTTGATTTTCGAACGCATCTCAGGTTGAACCCGGTCTGGATACGATTCCTCCTCAACGTAAGATTCCGGTTTATTGCTTTCCCGCCAAACTTCATCACAGCGAAGGTCATGCGAGAACCTTGACTTACCTACACTGTAAAAAAAAGTGAGTTACGGCTGTTGGCGAGCGCCAAGCTCTTTAAATATAAATATTTCTGTCGCATGCCCAGAGTTGCATTCGAGCCGAAGTTCTGCAGGTAAAGGGTGCGCTCGTAGCTAGAGCATCTTGAAATCGGAGTGAGTCGTAACAAGCGCGGCGATAGTTCGGCTACGACATAATTAATTTTCTATTGATCTGAAAATTACTAGTAATACACCAAAAATGAAAGCTGATGTTTTACGTTATGAGAACTCTAAATTTAATATAATTGTAATAAATCAGTCCAATTCTAAAAAGGAAAATCATATTATGATCACGAAAAATATTTTTAATCAAATAATCAACGATGTATTCAGAACAAGTGAAAAATATAAAAAGCATACCTTTCCCACCTTATAAAATACAAAGTATAATATTAAGTAATATCTTAAGTTTGAGAGAGATTTAAAAAAAGGTTTTCTATAAATTAGTTATATTCAAAGTAACTTTCAAATTTTGCAAAACCCTTCCTTCTCTCTCTATTATGTATTATATATATATATATATACACTCAAGTATAAAGAGGGTACTAATTAAATTTCAAAAACGCCATGATATTGCTATATACATAACACAAAAGCAAGAAATTGTGGCAATTGAGTCAATACCCTTTTGTGTTCTGCAGTTATCTTTTGAGTTCTGTAATTAGTGAATAAATTGAGAAGAAGAATCAGTTAATCACTGGACAAAATATGGTAGTATTCGTTTCATAATTTTACTTGAAAATATTACTGTATTTTCCATATATTTCCTCTAGCAAATGAATAAAAAGGGGAAAAGAATATTTAATCCTTATTTGCTGTTTAAATGCAAACTTCCAGGTCATTTGAAAGAAAAGAACCATAGATTTTGCAGGATGGAAGACGCGTCAGGGTTATTCATTAACTGTTTAATAAATTTTCTATCTAATTTTTATGAAATGGTATATTTTATAGTATGTAATAGCATATGTGAAATAAAGAAAGATAATTTAAGAAAAATATTTTAATCTTTTTTGATATCTCTCTCAAATTTAAGATATTACATTAATATTATACCTTGTATTTTATAAGGCGAGAAAGGTATGCTTTTTATATTTTTCATTTGTTCTGAATACATCGTTGATTATTTTATTAAAAATATTTTTCTTGATCATAATATAAGATAAAGAAAGAACTTAAAAATATGATGCAATTTCCGGCGTCCCCACACAACTGAACCATAAAGATAAATCCTGGGATTGCAAGTTAGTTTAGAAATGTTCGATGTCTTAAAACGGATGTACTGTGTTAAGCAAAAGCATACTCTCTTGTTTTGTTTCCTCTTGTCTCAATGGAAAAGGATATTTATCAGTGTTGTAGTCTGGACATGAAATCAAATTGTTATTGAATTCCTTGTTAGCTACTTAGTAGTAATTTCCTTTAAGAAATACTACATGACTAAAAGAATTTACTTTCATAAAATGCATCTTTCAATACTGTTTGCATTTCTTAAAACTTGGATAGTTATATTTCTTGAGGATCAAGAAAGAATAGAAATTATAATTTTTTTTTTTGCTATGAATTAACTGTTTCTTTATTCGCCGCGAGATATGACGAAAGTATGGACAATTTGGCGTTTTTTGGCAAATCTGGTCATACATAGACAAAAATTGGGGGGGGACTAAAATTTCCTAAAATTACAGAAATTCAACAAAAAAAATTTGCAGCTCAAGGAAACTGAATTTTTATCTCGGATAATTTTTTTTGATAAAACAAATATGTGCAGATATTCCAAGATACGCATTTATCAAAAATATCTGAATACATTTGGATTAATGCATTAAAAAACAATATCTTCAAAACAGCTGCAGTATCAATTCTGGAGTATCAACCATACAAGAAGTATTCTTTTATGTTTTTAAAAAAATGTAATCTTTAATTTACTTTAAAAACCTTTGAGGAACCGATTAAGAATTGATGAATAAGGCAATTAATTAATGAATATGGATTCATTAATAAAGATGTGAAACGAGAGAGAACCCTCATTTCACGGAAAGCCTATAATTATATATACTACAAATTAATACTTTTTTATATAATTTTTTGTTACATTTTGCTGTTGTTATATCCTGCGTTATTTGTCTTCCTCGTTGTTAGAGACAATTTCATTCAATTTTTGATAAGCTATCTCTATGAGTCTCCATGACTTTTAAATATCAGTCGGAAATTAACTAATGTACAACTACTTCGATCTTTTTCATAGTATCTATTCACAGTTGATGGTAAAATATTTCTCTGAGACTTTTGAAAATGTTTAGTATCATAGGAAAAAAATTAAATAAATAAATAATAATAGTAAAACATGGCTGCAACATTGCAAATAATTAACTACGCAAGTATAGATAAATATCGATTTATTAAAGCTATAAATTCAAAATTTGAGTAAATTTTCTTATTTAACTATTACGTCATTCATTTTCGTAACAGGGAAAAGAAAGAATATTCGCAAATCCTTAGGTCATAAACCTGCAAAAAAAAGTCGAATTTTGTTTACGCATGCCGAAAATAACCTTTCGACATTTTTTAGTTTATATACTTGAATTTCCGCAATTAAGGATTTTGATAAATTAGATGACCTCCGATAGTCTCTCTCACCTCTTCCAGTAATCGCAAGGTCCGTGCGTCAAGAATTTGCCTTAAAGAATATTAGTTTATAGTTTCGGGTGATTCAGGCAATAGAATTTTCAATGAAATTATGTGGCAAGCATATAGTATTTAGGTAATTTAAACTAACCTTAGACAGTTTAGAAGATAAATCATCATAATTTTATCACACTCGAATGAAGTCATTACTGAAATATTTAAATTTAAATACAAATGTGGCCTCGTTTAAGAAATTTGTTAAATTCTGTGGATTCTATACAATAACATTCGGTCAGAAATTTTCTCATGAAATGGTAAAAAAATAATATTTTAATCAAAATTATTTCAATTAAACTATTGCACATTTAAAATAAAGCTGTATTTTCACTGTTGCCTTTAATATTTAATTTTAGTTACAAATAAATAATTCAGTTCATAAAGTTATTTTTTTGTTACAGAATTATTTATTAATCAGTATTAAATATCTCGTCAAAGTACAAAACTTCGTTGCTTTTAAAATTTTTTATTAGATGGGAAAAATAATTATTTTGTGGCGCATTTTGCAAAGTAATTAAGTAACAATTTGAAGGAAAACTATTAAAATAAGATGAAATTCTTTACATTCTGATTGAATACATTATTGATAACTCACCTTACAAATTTTTGACTTTCATTTCTTTAGATTAGTGAAATGTCTGGGCCTTATCAATTAAAAATTTATCTTGGACTGTTTCATTTTTTATCGAAAAAAAAAGGATAAAACGTATTTTTATATTTATTAAGCTATTTAATGCACCACAATAAAAATTGGATCAGCATCGTTTAAGTCTTCTATTATAAGAAATTAATATATGAAATTTTCAAAAGTTTAGGTTCCTTCAAAAATGCGGAACGAGCCACATATTTTTATCTGCCAAATCTAGCAAAACAAAAAGTCCTTTTAAACTATTCAAAAATAGTTAAGCCACTAAACCAAACACAAACTATTTCATTGGAGTTCGATAAGCTATTGAAATATTATTGCCCAAGATGATAAGTGAGATGTAAATAGGGTAGGACTCCCTAATAAAGTAGGAAGTGAATAGCACTTCTTTGTTGTTATTTCCCCTTAAACCTTTGCACTCTCTGCACATCCGTAAACAAAATTCAATTTGTTGGTGAACGGAATTGTTATACTTCCGTAATAATATTTGAAGACACATAATTACACTCATCGCCGCTATTCATTGATTTTCTTCATCATCGAAGGCTTCAGAGCGATCGGCGGCCGTACTCCTGACGCCTCGCAGTAACAGGGGAGAGGAAGGAGTATTTGTAAGATTTCTTGCAGAGATAACGGTGTCTTCACGTCATAATGTATGTCCTTCATCTTCGAACTAATAGGCGTGGGCAGAGGTCGTGATTTATATGGAGATAAAATCTAGGTCACGAAGTTATACAAAAGGATTATTGAAAGACGGTTTCATATAACGGGGATAAGCGGAGGGGCGAGGCTTTTATTCTGTTAACTTAGAAATAGAAAAAAAAAAAAGATGGATACTTAGTGACATATTGTGACTGTAAAGAAAGAATTGGACAAATAAGCATTTTGTTAAGTTTTAGAAGTGGAAATACAAAATGAGTTATTTAAAATTGATTATTAATCTTCTGGCTGGGTAATTCCTTAAAATCACTATTTAGATGATTCTTGCAAATAATTTCAAATATTTTTCACATAAAGTAAACTGATAATATATGTTATTATCACACATTATTATTGTTATTATGTACGATAATACCATAATCCTAAAAAAACTCTAATCATAAAATAAAAACATTATAATTAATCGAATATTAATTATAATGTTTAAAATAAACATTCTAAACGTTGAAAAACGCAACAATAGAAAATGGACTAAACGACAACCAGAGAAAATCGCGTGATATACAGCTGGAGGGTAAAGCCAACAAATACGATAGATAAAATTCAAAGTTTCAAATTCAACTACTAGTTTCAAATAAAATCAGATTATTTAAAATTCCTCATTATATATTTTAATAATTTAAAGCAATAAATCAATAAAAAATGTATCGTATTTCTTAACAAATTCACATTCAAATAGATAAAAAAAGATATAGGAGATTTTTTTTTTTTTTTTTTTGTAATAGACTGAATTGAATTTTCGAATCCAGCATTCTGCACTTCTGACCTTACTATCAGGCTACTAGCTTAGATTAATATCTATTTAAGAAAGAGTTTAAGAAAAAATGTTAAGGTAATTTCTGCGAGGCGCTATATTTCACATAGTAAGATTTGTGCATATATTCCAGCCGTGTGCAAAATGAAATCCAGCGTATATATCTGAAAAATCTTGTCAATCCTTAGCAGTCGTAATCTGCAGATAAGGTCACGGCCTCGCGATCAGATGATTTTGAATTCGAGACTCAATTTTATCGAAGATTCGCCGCGCAAGTGTCCCTGGTGCGGACAAAATCTGCCACGGCTACATATCTTGCTTTTGGTATGATGTGAAAGTTTTTGGTGGAAAATGTTAACTTGGTCATTGTCCTCGTTATCTAGTCGCGGTTTACAATTTTGAGGTCCATCCTAAAATTGTTCTAGTGTTACTTTAAAATGGGTAACTCAATATCAAAATTGATTCAAAAAGCTGCTTGTTGAGATATGTATCCTCAAAAATAATAATAGTAACAGTTCGTTCTGTATTCTTCATCCTTTTGAGTAATATATTACTATGATTTTTATATAAAGGAAGCGTGTTTTATAGATATTTATAATAATTCATATGATATAGAATTTTTGAATCATTCTGGTTCTCCTTCAGAAAAATTACTTTTAAATTTTAAGATAAGGTTTTGGTAATTCCTACTTATAGTAATAAACGAACTGCATTTATCTCACTAATAGAACTATACTGCATTCAAAAAATGGATTGAAATTAAGAGCGCGAAATAATTTACAGAGTTTTCTTTGCTTTGAAAATGTTAATATCAAATTCTATATACGTAATTGATATGTTTTTTTAAAAAAACAAGCAGATGAAAAATAAAAGAAAGGAAGTTGAACAATAAAAAAAATTAGAGGCATTAACAAAACGAATTTGAATAAAAGATTTGAAACGATTCGTTGGCAAAAATTATTTATTAGACGCAATTTTACTAGAATTTAGCAATTTTCTTTCAAATTTCATTACCTCTTTCTACTTGAAAGCAGTGAAGCAAGCAATGCATTTTTTTTTTACCCATATTGCAAGATAAATAAATAAAAAAAGCATGAAAAATTTTTTAACGACTGTTCACTTAATTTCTCCAACTTATATCATCTAATTTATTGAACGTAATTCACATTTTTACAATTGCATACAAAATTATCGGCAACAAAGCACTATTTTTTTTCAACAATCCATTAATTAAGAAATATTATTGCATTTTAATTTATATTTTTTGTTTAACATGGGATTTAAAAAAGAATTATTTCCAGAAGAAAACAGAAATTAATCGAATATCAATTTTCTGCAAATTCAATTAATATTTTGCTCATCCTCGGTAATTTCACAGACGCTAGTACTGTTTTTCGGCGAATTGTTTCCAGCTCAGAGGTCAAATTCCTGGACTTCCAGGTGGTATAAGGACGCTCCTTGCCGTAGGGCAAAGACTTAACTTGCAATGCTTTTCCAACATATTGCAGCTGTTTCTTTGCCTTAGTCTCACGTTTTTCACTGCATGTCTGAGAACATTTTTTCATGCAAATATATCTAAAGATGTTTACTTCGCTTTACATGATCAAGCTGTTTTTCTCATTCTATAATGAATGTTTTTACTAGATTGGATATTTAGAATAAACATATTGATGCTTTAAATAAATTCGTTCGGAAGCTCCATCGTGGCATTAAGGAAAATAATGAAAAATATTTCAATAAATTTCAGACCTTCATGACATTGTTCATCCATTATGACATTTTCGTATATTTTACTTAGTTTAGCTATATTTATCGATATTATTACAATAGTACAGAATTAAGGAAATAAGGGGACAGGGATTACAACATTCTGAAATGTTTATAAATAGGTCGTTAATATATACCTCTTAAAGTCAACAATTTGCTTTATCGTTAATTATGAATTTTAAAGAGTTTGGTGATAAAAATATAGATCTTTTTGAGAATAACTTTTTAATTTTCTTTTTATCTTATTAAAGCTTGTGAAATTCTTAAAAAGAATATTCAATAATTTTTATATTAAATTGGCTAATATTGTTAAAAAATGAAAAATTACCACACATTCGGAACTAGCAAAAATTGTTTAGAGATTAAAATTTTAAATTAATTCCCTTATCGAAAATTTCTCTCAATATGGAAAAAAAAAATCGTGGAGATGGCAAAGCAAGATTTGTGCAGCTCTAATTTAGTAAAAATAAAATGCTGAAAAAGTAACTTTCTTAAAAACTTATGAAATTTATGCATCATAGGAGAACTTCTTTTGATAAGGGATTGCACTGAGTTTAAATTCCGGCAGTAAGATGTCTCGCTTTAATAAAAATGGCGTATAACAAATATATGAATATTTCGTAATCACAAAAAAGAAATGGAAATACATTGATTTAACGTAGATTATTTCAAATCTAACAAAATCTAAAATTAAAGAAAAAAATTGAATAATAATTACTTCTTGGAAATGTATGTCATTGGACATTATTGTGTGCGCAATATTTGCCATTGCATTGCTAATAAACAAACGAACAAAGAAAGAGCTGTTCTAAATAAATAATGCCCAACTAGAAATTTTAATATTACTTAGATTCAAAGAGAGACAATTTTATAGGAAAACAAGCAGACGAGCTTCTCATGATAAAACAATCAACAGTCTGTCAGATAATGACAAAAATTATTGTCAACAATTTTAGAATTTTATTATCTGTATCAATATTCAAGATTTCTCTACAACTGAGGAAGTAGCCCTTTCCGAGAAACAGTTCTGCATCAAAGATAAGGACGAAGAAAACGTATAGTTGCGTTATCATCGACATTGATTTATAGTCTGCAGTTGCGTAATTTTATCAGTGTCTGTCTTAAAGAACGATTTAACTGAAAGGATATCACTGATTCCTATAACCAAACCAGTTCCGGAAATTTTTAGCAAGGAGAAAAAAATCAATAACGTCAGACATCTATCTCCAAGCCTATGTCCGTAAATTATACAATATTGTATCAAGATAAAGAAAGAATTTCGTGAGATATTTTATGCCTTGAAATAAGTATAGGATACTAAAAGAAAATATTTAATAAAAGAATCAATTTAGAAAACTGAGTCCTAATAAATCAAAAAGATTTCTTGAAATTCTCCTCTAATACTATTATTGATGTTACGGAAAAATAAAAGCAATTTAACGCATGTAAATCTCAAGTAAACGAAAGATAATCTTAAAAAATGCACAATTGCAGATAATAGATTCAAATAAGAAATTACTAAGAATTTAAAAAAAAATCAATGAATAGATATTCTTGAAAAGACTACTGACGTACAAATGTTTTTAAAATACAAATCTCAACCATAATATTCTTATAAGTTTATTTTTGTACTTTAAAAATTAGAATTTGAGATGAAGTATCGAATGTGATTGCATGCAATCTATATAAATCATAATCGCAATTTCGATTGTTAAATTGAAACAGGTTGAATTAAAAGTTCATATTAATTACAATCAAATCAGTTGGAGCTTATAACTTTTATTTTCATAAAATAAGTCTCAGCAAAAATGATATCTAAATCGAATTAAAATATGGTTACTTACTTCCAACACCTGAGATTTCTGATTGCTAAATCAATTTCGGATGAAAAATTATAATACATTTATTTATTTTAAAAATAATTTTAGACATTGGGTGATCTTAAATTGAAATCGAAAACGCATACATAATAACATACGAGTTTCGTTTAAAAAAAATTAAATATAGATTTTTTTTCCTTTGTTTCATGAAATACACAAGATGGAAAATAGAAAAAAAAAACACTATCTCCATTTTAATAATGGAAATTAGGCAGAAGAATCTCAATTTCTAGTTTTGATACAAAATATTGTAAAATAAGATAATTAGATTTCGGATCGGAATTTATCAAAATCCTCCAGATTATAGAGCAAGGGTGGAACTAAAATCAAAGCTATGATATATTGTAATAATTCACCGTTCAAAACTTAAAAATCAATGTTCACAACCTAAAGTTCAGCTGAATATAATGTTTCCATGAAATCTTTTATGTTTAACATTGTTATTAAATCAATTTATAATTGCTTCCATGCTTTTTATATAGAGGTATTATAACATACTTAGATTTTTTTTTACCAGAGTGATCTTTTACAAAAGCATTCTACTGAATCAGTATTCTATTAAAATTAGAAAGTACAATTATTAATAGATTATAAAAACTATGCAAGAATAATTCGATGCAGAATGTAGAAAATTCAAAATCTTTACAAAAATCCAAAAACAGTTTCTTACGCCATTTCAATAATTTTATAATATCGTAATATTTTAAAATACTTTAGAATTCTGAAAGGTTTTATATGAACATTACAGTGAATAAGGTTTAGTTAGGGTAACTGATTTTCTTTATTTAATTACTGAAATGAGTCACTAATAGAAACTCGTGAAAAGTGTTGCTTTAAGTATTAATGTAAAGCTATGTTATTGCTTTGAAACGTTGATGCACACTGCATTTATTAACTAACCTAAACGCACAGTATTCAATTATTTGCATCAATATATTTTTCAATATATTAGTGTATGATAAAATAACAAAATCAGCATTAAATTTTTTGTAACAGAGGTTTTTTTTCTTCGCTACAGTGGATGAGATAAATAGTAAATATCACGTCAAAAATTATATTCGTGTTAATATTAATATATAAATAGAATGCATAAAATCTTACAGCTATTAAGATTCATATTTTCAAGGATTTAAAAAAATCAAACAGCAATGTTATTAGAAAGTTTTAGACATTCCTCTTAGAGATTTTTCCTCTAAGAGATTAAAAATTGAATGTGGTATTCATTAATATGAAAATGAATTTTAAATATTTTGGAAGAATATTTTAACTTTGTCATTTCATAATTGCATTACTATTTTTAAATAATAGGAATATATCTTTAGCCAGAAATAAATAAAATATCGATAACTAATTCAGTATAAAATAGCATAGTGTATTTTTTAATTATTTCAATTCAAAAATGAATTTGTTATTAAAAGAGTATTGATTCGATTTTCTAAACAAGCGAAATTAAAAGAAATTTTCTTTTCAAATCACTTCAATCTTATAAGTTCGATGATAAAAAAAAACTGTTTAAAAAATTGTTGCAGAACTCAAGACGAGCGTACATATCTTCTTTCAGCTCCGTCACGAATATGTTCTTTCCGACCTCATTTTCTAACACATCTGCTTAAACCGAGAATATAAATCTTCCATTAATCTCTAGAAATACTAAATGCAAATTGGAGATTCAAGAAAAAAAAATCTTGTCTAAGAAGTGATACGTGTGTATCGAAGATCCCTGGAAAAATCCCCATCTTCAAGAAGACGAAATCGAGAGTCTGTGACGTCAGGTCATGGCGTCAAACGACCTTGAACCCAAACTCGGACGGAGCATTATCTCATTTTTTATTAGTATTTTTTTGTTTTTTACCTGGGCACTTGAAGAATTTCACCTTGCCCCAAGGTCCCTTCGGCAAATGGCAGGGACCGAAGAATCACGTGGCCCAAACGAGAAAACTACAATCCCCTTCTCCTCTACTCTGCTATCATTGAAATGCCGGTTTATTGGGCACTACTTTTTTATTGTTTTTATTTATTTATAACTTTTAGTGTGGTCGTAGATATCCTTCTTCCTCGAACTTTAATATAAGCAGGAGGTCCTTTTAAAAGGCTTAGATCCGGGCTTGAATGGCGGAAATGCCCGAACGGGGCGGAGATATAGCACAGGCAGGCCTGTCTTCATTCCCTCCCTCTCTTCCTAACCCTAACCTCAGGAGTCATCAGACGGTGCATTTCCAATTGCAACTTTTTTTTCGGGGTCAAGGCTGTACTCTGAATGCCGAGGTTGATTAAAGATGTTCAATTTAGACTTGGTGGAAGAACCGCACGGTAATGAAGAGTTAAGAACTGAAGATGGTCAAACTTCAAATCAAGAGTGGCATCTTAACTACATGCTGAAATATTTGAGGTGCATTGTTTATAGTCTTATATTCAGAAATAAGAAACAGTGAAAAAATTGAATAAATATGTTAAAAAATAAAGAAAATTTAATTTCATTATTATTTTAATGAACAGGTTCTTTAGTAATCAAGTGTTTCACGTAGATGGAAAGAAATTGTATCATACATTATTTTTCATCAATAGTACGTTAATTCGTGCTAAAAATGAAGCAAGAAACTTACTAATGTTTTGTAAAATACTGAAACATAATTGATGCATAAAAGTGATATTTTAATAAGTAATAAATTTTAAATCATTTTAAAAATGTTTTTATTGTAGCAAATAGCATAGAAAATATTATTCAGAATAACAAAGATTTTGCATTACATAAAGAGCTACCCGCAGAAAAGTCCACAAAGAAAAATTTTATTTTAGTTGTTATTGATTTTCTCAAAACAATTATTGATTTTTCGCAAGAACTGAACTCGCAGTCTTCACTTTCACATGGAAAATACTGAAATCCTTGCATTTTGCCGATTACACTACTGCCTGTTGACTTCAATTTTCATTACAAACTGTTAAAACTCTATTTAAAGTATTAAAAATGACTTAAGTTTAATTAATGATTCAATATTTAAAAAATTGTATTAATATCAAGTATCAAGTTTAAAATCGACTACAAGTTTTAAAAAATGTATTTGAACTTGAATGGATAAAAAAAAAAGTATATTATTAACAACAGAGAATTTGAAAAGATATATAAATATATATAGGGCGAGTGTGAACAAATAGTAGGAATTGAAAAAAGAAACCTTTCACCTAATTCTGTTCAACTATGTAATTAAAATAAAAGATAGCATAAATTATCCCTTTAAAGAAATGTTCTGATGATAGTGGATTAGTAAGAGAGATGCTGCTTTATTTATTAAAATGGAACATTTTTTTAATGAGAAACTAAATAAATGCATGACATACAAGGCATATAGAGGATACATTTGCTTAAAATACAAATTTGTTATACTATAAAATGGCATAGCTGAATTTGATCTAAAAAAATCCTCCAAGCCTAATTTTAATCGGAATGAAAAATTGTCTCAATAAAAGAGTATCCAATAAAATAATTTATAGATTTTTCGAAAAAATGCGATTGCGTTAACGTCAGTCAAACGCTTGTAACTGGATGTTTAAGCATTTTTTAATAAAAATTCGTTGTTAATAACTTGAAATATCTGATAGACTTATTGAATATTTCTATTTGTTTACAATCATATTTAGATGTGTCAGAATTAATTAATTATGCGCTCTGTTTAACTTGTAGTTCTGGCCAATTTACACCATATACGTATAATTTAAAAGCAAGAAAGGTCTTCTAAAATTAAAAAAATTAGTTGTTAATTTTTCAAAAATGAACACAAAAGGAAATTCTTATTATAATAGCTTTTAATAAGTTTTAAGTAGTTCGAAACTTATTCATATTAATGATTTCCAGAATTAGTTTTCTCTACAAGTAAACTTTACAATTTTTTTAATTAAATTATCTTCAATTATTATTTATTTTTTTAATTGAATCAATTTAACAAGCGTGCTTTTTAAAAAATTACATCCAGTAAAATGAAAAGTTACACTTTGTTTAAAAGCTTGTGGCGGAACAATACAGCAGATTTGTATAGAATATGTTTCTCTCAATCAAAAGTAACAATAAAAGAAAATAAGTTCCGATCAATCCCGAAATTCAATAATGAGCGTTCGTTGACCGTCCGTTGCACCAGAATTTAAGGTGGCTTCACTTTCCAGCAAGGCGGGAGAAGCCCTGTCGAAACCACCGGTCAACGATCTTTCGGACTTCTTCCTCATTCCGCCCCCAAGACAAAATACTCATTGCCACGATTTATTTGCTGCTGAGAATCTTTCTCCATCCCAAGGCTGCACCTCTAACCTGCTCCTTGTAGAAAAAATATGTTTTTAAAAGATGATCATGAAAGAGGGAGGGACCCTATTATTTTGATAGTAAAATATGCGTAAAAATCTACCGTGTAGAGTCTTCGACATGGAATTTTAAGTAAGGGAGATAAAAATAAAAACGATAAAACAACAGAAAGTAATTATGCAATTTAATGTATGGAAGAACAATTTTGGAATGATTGACTCTCAGTGGTTTGATATCTCATGTAAATTGCTAAAACATTCGGTTTTAATTTATTTTTGAACTAAACCTTGAAAAGTTTAGTTATTTTTAGCTAAGAGCAAAGAAATCAGTTAAAAATTAACAATGTGTAATTATAATATCATCGAATTTAATTTTTTTTTATGTCTTTCTAAGGTTTGCATTTAGGAAGTTTATTTGAAACCATATTTGAACTTTTTAGGCGGCTTTTTACCATTATAGCCAACTAATTTTATAAATTTAAAATGTACGCACAGCATTCGCTTGGTTAAGAACTTTTTCGAAATTATTCAAGTTAATGATCTTTTTTTTTTAACTATTCACATGTTTGATAATATGCATAATCATCACAAAAATTATTTGGAATTATTAGCAATGCTTAATATTTTGAGGATCCCCCCTCCTTGTTTTTAGGTTAAAAGCATTACAACACATTTAATTTAGGCACAAAACTGTACTTTTATTCTTTAAATTTACATAAATTTTAAACACAAATTGTATATATTTAAATTTAATTTATTTATTTATGTCTATGAATGTATCAAAATCTTTAACAAATTAATCTACGTGTTTACGTTAAAAGATTAAAAACCCTATTTATTTGAAACAAATAAATGGTATAAAATAATGGTATATTATAGTTGGTATAAAAAATTTAAACAAATTTTTATAATGTTTCTTGGAATTAGTTTCTTTCTTTAGTTCATTCTTTTGTCGCATTAAACTAAGCTTATATTTATGCACGATCTTAGGTTGATTTTTCGAAATAACTTTACTCCTAGTACAACAAGAAAAAATATGTTGTATCAACAAATTTTATCGACTATGTAGCATTCAAAATAAAAGAGATTTTTGCAGATGAAAAAGTCTAAAATATGAAATTAATATTTAATAGTATTAAAAACTATCTGGAGTGGTCCCGTCTTTTTTGCATATTCTTTAATAATAATTGTGTCATCTTCCCAGGCAAAGCATAAAAGTATAGATCTTGAACAAGGCCATAAATACCAGGAATACTCATATTTCTATTTTCAGAACTTCATACATTAAATTTTTACCGATACTTGTGCATTAAACCTATATCTTAACTATTATACGTCCATGGCGAATAATAGCTATGGCAGTTCTTATTAGCTCGCGATCTTTGATGATTAATTACTGAGATGTGGTTAATACACAAGTAAAAAAAACGAATATATATTTTGAACAACTTTTTGTAAATTGATTTATACTAAAAACTGACATGGATTTACAATTATAGTCTCAAGGTTACATAACTAAATTTATTTCAATTATTTCGTTTTTAAAATATTGTCTTTATATGCATAAGAAAACAGGCATAACAAGAAAGGCAATCTTTTTATGAATATAATTGAAAATATATATTTAGATGACCAATTTGTGAATTAAATTTAATCTATTTTGCTCTTTTTCCCTTTCTTATTATTATCGTAACTTGCATTCGGACAGCTGGATAAACGGATTTCCTTTGAATGAATTTAGTTTAAAATTTAATAGGACTTTAAATATTTGATTTTAAGTCCACAGACCAAATTTTAGCTATCTAGAATTATCTATAATGAATAATCTATCCATATTATTATTAGAATTAGAATAATACATCCATGAATTATATTGTTCACAAATAGAGAAAAAGCAAACAAACAGGTATAATTTAGAAAATGTATTTTTTGGATTCAGAGAGGTCTAAAACATGAAGAGTCATAAAAGAGTCGAGTTTAAGTTTTTTTTATCTCTACAATACTTTCGCTTTGCATTTTTATGCATGAAAAAGTAGGGGGAAAAAAAAGGCGCTTTAAAGTTGAGTGATAATTATTACCTTGAATTAGAAATAAACGAATATGAATTACCACTGCCACATTCGAGTTATTTGATGGATTGTATATTTAATTAGCATCTAAATTATCAACATTAGAATATGTTGACTAAATTTATAGTTGGTAATATTGTAGGTTCGATATCAACACATATTAACTGTTCATTTTTCATGGTTTCTTAGAGTTGTAACACGTTAAAATGACTTATTTAATGCGAGGAGGAGGGAAATATTACTACACAATTTTTCATTTAAGCTCAATCTCCTTCTCTTCCAAAAAAATTCAGTTTCATATGCAGATTAGAAAAGTTATTAACTTATGATGTTCAAACAAATGTCCAGATAAAACTTAGATAAATGCATTATTAAAAGATTATTTCATAGGAGATTATTTAAACGAATTGAAATTTCATTTTCTTGAAACTATTAATTTAACAGCGTCCTAAATTGTTTACTTGGCAAAATAACTATTAATATTTGGATGCCTGCAAAATCACTATGATAGTACACATTAAAATTTATTATTCTGTCAAGATGGTTAAGGATGTATCTCTTCTCAATATATGAATTATCTTGAAAGGGCACTGTCTTTTAAAATAATTTTTACTTGTGGTTACCTACAAACAATAATATAGATCTTTTTCAAACTTTATATTTGAATATAATTATTTGTCAGACTTCGTGAATTTTTTTGATCTGCTTAATCGTGTAACACAAAATGATTCGGGTATCGAAATTTTTAAATAATAACCTAAAACTCCATCTATTTTTATTTGTGATGCAAATATAAGTGGAATTTCAGAAATATCCTAGTCGTTTTTAGATATTAAATTGTATCAAATTACAAACATTTCCAAACCAGAAAGTCTCATTTAATCACCCCTTCCCATATACACACAGAATTATATAAGTAAGTAGTTAATCGAGTGTTTTAGGAAATGAAAATAATACTAAAGGACCATAAATTAGTAAATGAAATTGCCTTTTAGATCTACGTTTCTCAACAGTATAATCTATAATAAGGTAAGTAAAAAAAAAATATATCAATGAGAAGAAAAGAGGGAAATTTATGTAATTTTAATTGCAAAATGTCTTAAATCTAAAAAAAGAATGATCGGAGAAGTTGCTTTCTGAGGAAAAAATGTTTGAAGAAAATCTTCACACACATTTTCTATTATTTACATCTATGATTATACTATTTTTTAGCTGATTTTTGAGGCCAAATACAAATTTTGAAATTTTTATAAAGTGATAGTGAAATCTCTGAAACTTTTGCTAATTTATAGAATATTTACACCTAGAAAATATTCTTTTTCCCATACCTCCTCAACAATTCCACTTTTAAAAGAACTTTAAGAAATGAATATTTGCATTATATTAAAAAATAATCATTTGGCAGTAGGACTGCGGACATCGAAATGTTAAACTAATGTGAAAAGTAATATTTCCAATAAATTTCATTGTTATTAAAAGGTTTTGAAAATTTAATAAATAAATTATCGAAACTGATAACTTGATATAAAATTTCAATCATTGATTCTTCCACTTTACAAATGTCTGTCTAATATTAGTATTCAATTAATGAGTAAACGCAAATTCTTAGTCAAAAATTATTTCATAAACTCAAAAACTCTTACAGAATAATTGCAATACATATGTGATCTTATAAACCTTAAACATAATCCCCATTCTTTAGAATATCTGCAAACGTAGAACGTAACAAAATGAGCAATAATTCTTCATCATCCAAGATTATAAAATAAAATTTATAAATTTTAAAGAAACAGGAAAAAACATTTTAAAAATCATTAATTTCAGTATTAAATTTTAAATGATAAAGAAAAATCACAGTTGCGTTGAGAAAATGGCGAAAGAGAAGGGCAAAGGCTATTCGTTTTATTAAATTGCCCAGATGAAAACGTCTCCTATCGAAAAGGCGATCTTTATCACATTCTTGACCCAGATCATATAAAAAGTTAGAATGATTCAGCTTTTGGTTTCCAACAGATTACATTATTGACAGACATGGCTTGTGTACTTGAACTTTCTTGTAATCACCTAGAACATTTAACAAGTCTCATAGGCGAAACGCCGTGTCTTGAAACTTGTTAAGTTCAGTGAGTAAAAGAGCTACTGACATAAGCTTTCTGTCATTACATTAAGTGCATATATGATGAGAATTTTGCAAAATCTAATTTACTAAGTTCAGAAGCTGATGATATTTCATGTGATGAAATCTTATATATATATATATATATATAGCTTAAAATATTATATTTTCCTTAAAATATTATATTTTCCTTAAAATATTTGATATTCTGTAATGAAACGGAACATGTACTTTTGGAGAAATACTAACTTTCTTGAAATGTTTAGGAAATGAGTGAACTCAAAAGTGATTCAATTGTATACCAATCTAGGTATGCAGCTAAATCACTTTTAAGTGTTCCTTCAAGTATATCATAATCGATAGTAGTTATATTTTGCATTTTATAAAGTAACAACTAGAACTGCCAAAGCAATGAAATGTTTTCCAATAAATATAGTTTTAAGCTTAGAGAAGCAATTAATAAAAAAAATATTATTAAATACGATAAAAATGTGCTTTGTTGCGTTTCTTTAAATTCCATTTTAATTTAAACAGTGCTTAGCAACCTTATAAACAGAAATCAAAATGTTAATTGTTTAATAAGAAATCGTATGAACCATGTTTCGACTATTCGAATAAAAAATTAACGGCCTTTATAATGCAACACAAACTTTCATTGGCGAATGTTATGATTTTACTTTCGATTTTAAAAATGAAAGAAGGATCGCTAACAAATAAAATTTATTTTAAACAGAAAATTTTAAAAATAATCAAGAACAGACAAAAGATTATCCATAAAAGTGATGATTAAATCACATATTTTTAAAAATCGCATTATCGTAGAATGATCTAGAGAAACAATCAAACTAATGATAAAAAGGCTTTAAGATGTTCGAATGGGCAAATAATATTTTATTAAATCGATTTAATATTACTACTGATGTTACAAATTTAGAAATAAATATTTTGAAATATTAGTTATTCATTTATCTATTTACCATAAATGAAATTATTTTTCTTGTAGATATGAAACGAAAGAGACATAAAACTATGAGCTCTTAAATAGAGAAAAAAAAATCATGAGCACATAAAAACAAAAATTGCTAGAGAGTTTCCCTACCCCCTATTAAGTAAAATAGGAGGGAAAAAATATACTAAAGGATAGATTCAAAATATTAAATGACATATTCTATTAATACAAAAATAAAATACTTTTACTAAAAACTAAATACAAAAAAAAAATTATTTTGATAATAAGTATTTAAATTCTAAAAGAAAAGGTTTAGATTAAAACTAATTCCAAAAAACAAATTCCAAATTCTAAAAGTTTGAGAACCTCTGGTCTGAAAAATTCTAGTGAATTATTTCAGGTACGTCAAAGTGAAGAAACTAGGCTGTTCTTCCGAGTGTGCACAAAGGAGAAACTCTTGCTCTGGAAAGAATCTCATTGTCGGATTCGTCATATTTTAAGAAAGTTTGAGACATAAAGGACAGCAACACCCACTAACAGACTAATAAAAATTCCTCATCTATTTCGAGATGCGGGTGATTTCTTTTTTAATGCTATTTATTCTCTGCGGAGCGTGAGGTATGCATTTTTTTAAGCCCCGGTTGGCCTTGAGAGAAATATAGCTGCCATTCTCGATTCCCATCTGCATTCTGACAACTCAACTCCTCTCTAAAGAATAAGGGGGAAACAATGCTCTGCAGTCGGTCATTAGGAGTCGTGCTTTGTCCGTTGTGTAAGCGTACTTGAATGTTCAGGACGCAGAAACAATTAAGAGTTGTTACACTAGTGAAGGAAAGCGAGATGTGCGGTATGATTTGAAAAAGCCTCCTTTTCACATAACACTCTTGCTTCGGGATTTCATTGGATAATAACTCTATAAAACTGTGTTTTGTTCGATGAAAATGTCCTTTTACGGTTTAGTTGAACAACGGGAAATGATGAGAAGAAACAGAAGTAAATGTTGTCACAAAGTATTTGTTAAGGCTATGAGAAAAAGCTAAAGTTTTGATGTCAGGATTGCATATCTAAAAACATGTGGGTAATTAATTTTTGTTAAAATGAATAATCCTTTTTAGAAAGGCGCATAGCGCTTCAAACGTTCATACTCTTTAAATTTCCAATACTATTTTAACTTGTCTCTCTGTTTAAAAAAAACCAATTGTGATTTTTTAATGTTAAACATTGTGATGACTACTTAAGGCAGTTACAAGAGAAAAATATATTTATGCAAAGGACAAAAAATTCATTAAAAAATTATTTTCTTGCAGAATTTCATAGTTTTAGTTTTATTATTAAAGAGATTTAAATAACTCCTCACATAATTTCCTATATTCAGAATAATGCTTCACAAGAAAAAAAATTGATTTGCTTTAATCTTCAGTTTAAATTATAAAGACGAAGAGTATTATCTATGATATTTATAAATTAATTGAAGCGTATTATAATTTAACATTTAAACTGTAAAATGTATTCTAGGTAACAATAAGAAAATTTACAAATCTGTAAATACTATTTTGCTACAGAATTTATAAATAGAAAATGTTTATAAATCTTGGATTTCTATGGGATTATATGATAGTTTTATTTATGTGAATGTGTGTGCCTAAAATATAAACTGATTAGAGATCCGTTAAAGGAATCGCAATCATTTATATTTAATAATCTTTTATTTAGTGAATTCACTTAATCTTAAAAAGTATATTTATGATTTTTAGGTGAGTCAAATCAAATTAATTTTTTGTAAAAAAAATCTAGCGAATCGTGGAGAAGAATCCCAATCGGAAAGTGTTCACAAGAACCGCTTTCAAACGTATTGTTTTCGAAACAGGAGAATCCTCGTATTATTTGACTAGCTAAAAACTTAGTAGCTTGACTGATGCTGACGGGTATGACAGTTTGTATATGCAGAAAATGAAAATTAAAGCCTTTAGTTTTATGAAAGACTTGGCAGAAGTACAGCTTATACAATTTATCGTGTTTTTAATATTTTTGCGTTAATAATTTTACAATCAATTAAATACTTTACTATTATAATATATTTAAAAAAAAAAGAATTTTCTTCCATTGCCTGTTGGCGATTGATTAACAAGAATTTCAAAATTTTTTACTTCTCCTTTTCTGTTTTCGTAGCAGATTGGCAAGGCAGAAACAGATATTTAAAATAAGGCAAAATATCGTTTTTTTAAGAGATCGGATTGAAGAAAGAAAATGGCTGGATTCTTAAAAACTTAAATTTTATTAAACTATTTTAAATATGAGAGTAAGCCTTATTTAATTATATTTTTTCAATGGTGGTAAGCTAAGACAATTTAAAATTTATTAAGTAAAACTTTGCATCTTGCAAAAAATATTCCAGATTTTTTTTCTCCTCAAACTATATCGTTTATTATTTATAAGTTGAACAGTTAAGTTCCAGAAAACTGCTTAGCTCCCTAAAATATTTCCTGCATAAGGTCATTAAGGTTGTCGTAAAGAATCATGTTGAGTTAGAATTTCCGCTTCGTTTATGTCAGGGAAATTTTTTCGAGAGGCTTATCTAAAAAGAGGTGCCATTATTAACAACAAATGATGCTAACAAACCATAAGCCATGGAGGAATCTATGACAGCAAATTCCGCTCTGGCTATTTCAGGATAAACAATTATCTGAATGAAACCTTTTAAAAATTCGCCGAGCCTATAGCGTTTTAAGAGGAAGCCTCTGTTCAATGCAGAGCGCTAAAGGTTAAAGTTTTGTTCGTTATAATGGAATATCATGACCTGACGATTGTCGGTTTATATTAGCATAATCGCTTGTGTTGAGTGAATAATTCTACACCGATGCTTACAGTATATTACAGTCAACAACCCATAAATTATCCTCCATTCTTTAGTTGTAGCTACACGAAAGCCTCGAAGGTTTGCCGATCGTCTTTCTACCAAGCTGTGCTACTAGGAAGCGTTCGTACGCTACGTCGAACGACCTTGATCGGGTTTAAGCAGGAGAATGTGTGTTCTTTTTCTGATTCTTAAAATGATCTTATTTATTATTAGGTAATACTCGTTTTAATTTTTTGCCTTCGGTCAAGGACAGAAGGAAGATATGCATAAGATATGAACACATAGTTACTGAAGTAAAAAGAAAAGAAGTTGATTGACATCTACGTGAGCTCGTCCAATTGAAATATGCAAAAATGAAAATTCCAATAAGCAAAATGCCAATCAAACGTACTTAACATGCATGAACAAAGAAACATAAATGAATGCATACATTAAAGATTAATATTATTAAGGGCTATTCTTAATTTATTGGATGGTATTTGGCGATTATTTTACCCATGGAGTTAACTTTCAAAGCTAAAATATATATTTAAAGTGGCTTAGGCTATTTCAGTTTCGCCAACGTTTTTTTTCCCTCCCCCAGTTTTATAGAGGGTAAAATCTACGTAAAAAAAATTCAAAATAAAAATGTTAAGTATAATAAATCAGTTCATGTGACAATAATAAATAGTTTTAACCGATAGCAATCTTTAGTGAAATAAAAAAAAACACCTTTTTTTTCCCCACTTAATATTTTTGTTAACAGAATGTCAAATCATTGCTAAACTACAGTAGCATATTAGAGAAAAAAATTGCTGATTTTAGTACGCCTGTGAAATTTCCGTTCTAGAAAAATTAAATTGCTTGGAATAAAATGTCAATAGAATTTCATGAAAACTCAAATTTTACAAATTTATTTACATTATTAATGCCTTCGTTTTAAATATTAATAATTTTCAGCAAATAATAATTGAAATAACCACTTAATGTGATTAGAGAAAAAGTGATCAATTAAAAAATTAAAATCCCTTATCTTAACATTTGATTTAAAATATTTTATTTGTTATCGAGTTAAAACAATGTTTTCTCAGATAAACTACCTGGCTTATCAATATTAAAATATTTTTATTTGATTTTTAGTTTCGAAAAAAAAATTTAGCATCCGTAAGATATGGCTTACCGACAATGTGCAACTTTTTTTTATTTAAAAAAAAGTGGGGAGGGGGTATTTTAAATCTATACTGTTTTATTATTATTAAATCTCATAATGTATACCTTTTGAAAAACTTTATATAGATAATTTAATTATTATCGAAAATTAATATTATCATTTATTGGAATTACAAAACAAATTACAGCTTGCATTTATGAGATCAACCAATGATGGCGAAAACAAACTAAATTTTATAAAGTATCAAATTAATACCCCCAAATCGTTCCAGCTGATTATGCCTGAAAATTCAATTCTATAACTTAGTGTAATTTCTTTGTTATTGTCTTATGTCAACTTTAAGTTTCAAGTAAGTTTGGAGTTAAAAACTTAGCTTTCATCAATAAAAAAAAAATGAAATTTGTGCAAATATTCTGTTTACAAAGCATATTTTTAAGAATGCAGCTTCCAATCAGTGAATTAATGACAAAAAAGACAAACATTACAGGGCATGCCGTCTAGCACGTATCTAACTGTAAGTTATTTTACGATGAAACGCGGCCAAATGCTGTAAATAGATAACGAAAGATATGCAATGAATTTCAAAATTAAATTTGTAGGTTCCATGTTCGTGGACTGATAATATTATAGACAAAAAATAGATCCAATATACAGTTAGTAAAAACTTCAATGAATGCCTTGAGAAGAACATCACAAGACAATGATGTTTATGATTAGGAGTTGATGATATGTGGCACTGTAATGTGCTGCTAACTCGATATTTGAGAACATGGAATGCGCTGATGACACAGAACTGGTGACAGATAATAATTTTCAGCAGTTCAGTAGAATTTTCTTGGGTAGCTCATATGTCTCAAATCTTTTCAAATGTCTAATTTGAAAACAAAGATTATTTTTCTATACAGCAATAAGATCATTCCGTGTCGTAATATTTAACTCATCGTCTTAATTTTTTTTCATCCAACCGTACAAAGGAAGAATGGAAATGTGAAAATATAGAATTTACAGATTTCGGAATAGACTTATCGACTAAAGATTATTTTTCCCGTTCAATGAAGAGCTTCGTTTGATGATCCAAAAGTAGATTCATAGCATTATAGAGAAATTTCACTAATTCTTAATCATTTCTGCTAAGGGTTCATTTGTAATACTAAACTGACTTCATCTTTATTATGTTCAGCTACAATTTATCTTAATAATTCACATTTTTATTTGAACAATCGGAAAGTAAGTTCCATATTTAACAGGCTTTCATTCACTTGTACCACAGTTTAAAAAATTTTATCACTAACAATTATAGAAGTATGAAGATGTATTTTCTTCACGGCGACATACGCGATTAACTAGGGAATTTCATGGCAATTAAAGAATAATATATTTTTTCTATTAATTACTCTGCAATTGAAAATAGGGTATTTTTTATCTGTATTTGTATATGAGAATTTTTGTTATAAGATACAGAATTTTTTCAAACATCTCTACTGAATTGTGTTTTAACTATGTATAGTATATTTAAATCTATCACTTAACTAAAGATCTGGCGAAGATTCCAACATCTTTTACTCTATGCAATATAAAAATAAATTCGACTTTGTTCGATTAATTAAATTTTGAATTTATAAATAGTTAATGCATTGTAAATGATATTCATTCAAATTCTATCGGTTTATCATTTATAATTTTTTTAACGTTTTTTAAAGTTTGCATTTAAGATATTACCGGTTAATATATAATATATCGGTTAAAGTATAAAAGTTTGAATATTACCACCTACTTAGTCCACAATTTTCACTTATATTTCCAATATATTTTATATTTAAAATAATGACAGAAATAAGAATTATAATCAACAATGTCATTATAAAGCGAAACTTAGTAGCTTTTAATTCCGAGATTCTCAAAGTGAGCAACTAATAGAAAATCATATTCGAAATTAAATATTATTCACTATAATCGCAGATCTTATATTTATTATAACACGTGATTACCGTTTTATTGATATTTTATAACTGCGACTTCATAAAAGACTTTAAAGTTATAATAAAATAAATTTATTATCCAACGAAAGTGTACAAAATTATGTTCACAATAAAACAATCGTGTACTTTTATCTTTTAAGAATATCACAATTTTAAACAGGTTTATAATATATAATTTTTCTCTGCAGAGATACCTTTTTCTAATTTTAAGGAAATGAATTCATTTCTATCTCCGCGTGGCTTACCAGAACTGAAAAATGTGCACAATTTTATCAGTAGAAGGATCAAAAACATCTCGTTTTACTTTCCCCGTGGCTATAAAGTTAGTATATTCAGCTCACACATCGACTCCCTCCAAGTCTTTCCCCCTTTATTTTCTTTCTTTCTTTCTTTTTCTGTTCTTTTTTTCTTTCTTCTCTAGAGTAAAAAGAAGTAGCCTCTGACCCACTTATCATAGCTGAATCTCTGTGGCCAAAAGGAAGAAAACGTTCGTAGTGATTGTGACACAGTTTTGAAGTAACTTGCAGTATGTAATTAACAATGCATTCCTTCCAAGAAAAATGGAGATTAACATTTCTTTGCACTAGCACTTATCTGTAAACAGAATTCTACGGCGGCAACAAGGTATTACATGTCCCAATAGCGAAGTAAACAGTAACTTTTCCTGAAAGCAATTCCAAAATTAAACTAATCGAAAATGCAAAGATCCGCTTATTTTATACAAATCAGTAAGAGAAAAAAAATGCTATAATGACATTTTGTAATTGACAGGTTTTTCATTCATCATAGTCAATCGTGAATATTGAAACTCACACTTCACTTTTTGAACAAATATATAAGTTTATTTTTATTCTCTATCTTTATTACAAATAAAAATGAATGCGTCTGTGTCTTGACTTTCTACAGGCTAGACCATTTGACATACAGTATTGAAATTTGACCGTATATAGTTTGGAGAATAAAAACATACAATTCGGAGCGATTTTTTAAAAATTTTAATAACAATTTTAATTATTTAAGCTAAATTTTAGGACTTTTTTAAAATTATTTCCTTATATAGTAGAATACAAAAATTATTTATCGTAAAAAAAATTCTTGATTAATTTTTAACAATAAATTACATTGTTGCTTTGAAATTCAAACTGTTTTCACTGTTACATCGAATTTTTAATCACTTTATTCTCTTTCGTTGTTAAAAGCTAAAGAAAAAGGATTGTATTTAATATCTATGCAATTAATACAACGAATAAAAAACTCAAGTTACAATATTATGAAAGTTTTATTATAGATTAAACAGCCCATTAAATTTATAATAGTGCATCGGACTAGTTGATATGCACAGTAAGCAGAACATATACAAAAATGTTGGAAAAGTACGAGTTTAATGCCTGAGAGTCGGACGGAACTATGAGCGGGAAGTTGTGTCTAAAATATTTAATAAAAATTAAACATTAGCAATATCCCTGCAAACCAGTTGATTGCTAGAAGTGACTGCAATTAATAAATAGGAAGATAAACTGAAATTCCAATTGAAATTATTGCTTTTATTAGTTCTCAATCACACTTGAAAACTATTTGAAAATATAACTTTTGAATGGATTTGTAACTATACAAAAACGAAAGAACAATTGGTAGCTTGAATAATTTATCATATTGCTCTTAAGTAAAAGTTTCGAAAATTGATTGCGGGCAAGAATGGCAATTAATCATCATGGTCACCACGGAAATATATTCAACTAAGGGATATATATATATATATATAACGGATATACATGGTCACCACGAAAATAACTTGTATAAAAAAAATTCCAGAAATAAAAAAAAATATTACAATTTTATCGATACCTATTGATTGAAGAAATCTAAATACTACGATAAATATCAGCCTTATTTACAGCTGAGCATTTTTATTACGCTTAACTGAATTAAATTGAAACAATGAAAAAAATTTAAAAATATATCTCAGGGATGATAATTTCTCTCAAAATAATAAAATGTATATTGTTTAAAACAAACATGAGAGAGGAAAAATAATTGAAAATTAAATATTCTCTAGAGCTGGTGTTGGCAGGAATACAATTTCTAAAAGTATGCTATCTGTCTTGCAAATCATCTGTGCAAGAAAATGTTGCAAGGGGCTCGGTAAGGGCCCTAGGTAAACCCTCATTTTAACCACAAAATGGACGTTTATTTTACTTTTCTATTCATTTCCTCCATTCCAGGGCGATTTTTTTACAAAGCTTTTGTTCTGCATGCATATTTATACAACCACAATTATTAGACGGCTAATATAAATTCAAGGTAAATAATATTTCTAAGCATATCTTCAAAAAAAAAGTGAATTAAAAATTATTTGGAAAAAATATTTTAAATGCGCACATTGCTGCGTTTATTTAGGTAGTTAAATATGATATACTTAAATACCATTGCAATGTGGAACTTCTAGATTTATTGTTGTCAATTAAATGATTAGTTTGAGTTATAGCCTTAGGAGTTCATGCTGGCATTTTATCTTCTAAGTTCTCATGCACTTTGAATTATTACCAACTATTGTCACTTTTTTATTTTGCATATATGTAAACTTAAAGCATATATTCATTAAAAAGGAATCATTAAAGCAAATATAGCACAAATGCGAAGATTACGTACACACAAAATATATCACCGATTAAAAAAATAATTGCATTCATTGTGAAGTCAAGTTCAAAAATATGCGGTTATATTGTATGACATTTTAGAGGAATTAATGTATGGAATTTGGAGGAATTAATAATGTAATCTTAGCTGCATGGCCAGACTAAATATATACAAGTATATTTTATTTGTATATATACTTTCATGAACAATGCTAATAATCCTTTACGATATATTTTGTACGCTTGATAAATCTTTCCAAGAGAACAGAAATATTGCAATTTATTACTTTAATTCAAGATTCAAGAAATTATCAGTATCGACCAAATCTTTCAAATTTAAAGGTCTCCGTGAATGTACGATCTAAAAAAATTAAAACACTGTATAATTGCTGACACTTCAATATCTAGAACAAATTAAGAATTACAGGCTGAAGTTTAAAATAATATAATGGCTAATTATTATTCGGACACTATAGAATGACATCAGTAATTCATTCAAGACAAATATAACAGTAAAAGCACTTTAAAAGTAGTACTTATTTGTGCCAAAACCATTTGTAATGAACAATGTAATCATTTTTTTATGTTAGTGCCGCAAAGACAAAAATAAAGATTTCATATATTAAGCAGATTATTTGCATTGCTTAAATCTGTAACAAAATTAATCTCATACAAAATTTTGCAACTTAAAAAGTTCAGCGACCATAGAAAACAGATGTTTAAAATTCTTACTTATCAATGAAATGCAACTGAATATACAATGTTTTCAACTAATTGTTGAAATATGAAAATTCATATATCAAATATCTTTCACTCTTTCCGCTAATATATTTCTATTTTCCTATTATTTTCATTGATTCTAAGTATAAAGCAGCTTTCATTTCAGTGTAATAAAAACAATGGAGTTATATCTATTTTTAATAAATCTAAAGTGAATAAAACATGATCTGCTTTTATTAGAAGTCTGATTTTTATCCATAATTTATGGTATAGTTATTGCAGAAATTTTTCATCGCATGCTAAACATTTTTTAAGAAATATTTGTACCAGCATAAAGAAAAAATGCTAATCGAGGATAGTTGGGAATTTGATCAGTTTTCGAGGATGATTTTAAAACCCATACATAAATTAATGCACATAAAAAAATCAAGCATATGAAAAGTCGCTCAAAATTTTTAAGAAATATGTATTCGAATTTTATTTAAATTCATCCTAAGATTAAAAGAAAAGAAGCGAATTACTTATCCGGTCTTATCTAAACACTTTTAACTTTTATTTACAATTCTCTTTCAAATATTATTATTTCAAAATTAGAGTCCTCAGAAATGAAAATTACTCAATCGTCTCTATTGTGTAGAACTTCCGAATAAACATACCGGTTGTAACGTAGTTAAAAGGGGAGAAAAAAAGATAATAAAGATGAGGCAATTCGACCTTATTTTCCTTCCTGTGTCTTTAAGGGTCTTCTAAAAATGACCACTTTCACCAAAAACATAAACCTGGAACTTCCGTTACTGAATTTTTCTGAGCCACAACGTAGTCAGGATACGTAAATACTTAGTAGGTAGGGGCGCGTATCTCAAGAAAAATGATCCAAAATAGTTGCTGTTTATACAAAGTATATTTGCCGTGCTTGACTCATAGTTTGTTTCCAGCAAACAAGCTGTCAGTAGAACAGCCGTAAAAATATAGCTACATCAACGGCATTCACAGTGAAAAATGCAATAAAAACTAATCACTCCTTGTTATCACATCATTAATTTCCAAAACACGATATAAATTTTTCACTGTACCATAGCTTAACATTTTTAAATATATATATAAACAAAGCATTAAATCTAAGAACGGTAATATAATATTTCATAGTTTGCAATTTAAGATAAAAATCCGCAGGGAGTGACTCCGCTAATATATAAACAGATAGTTTTTATGAATAGTTAACACTTTAACCAGTTGGAAAGTAGAAAGTCTTCTTAACTAATATTTTCTGTAAAGGCTCAAAGTAGGAATCCTTTGATTATTTCATTGAAATTGGCTGAAAGGTGGAAAATCGTTTACTGAAAATTTTTCTCAGAATGGCTTCATTGTAGAAAATCGTCAGTGCTATCTCTGTTTGCAGTAAAGGGCATCTTATGAAGATTCAGAGACTTAACAGCTGACGGTTAATAAGTTAAATACTTTTTTTCTGTCTGAAGTTTCAATTATAGAAAATTATAGAACACAAATACGAACTTTATGAAAAAAAATTGAAAACCCCCACTTAATAAACAATACCAACCATTTCATTTGTGAAATGTTAAGTAAAAAAAATTTAATTTATACCAACTCATAATTTATATGATGGATGACACTCCCACCACCCCCATCTGATATGATGGTGGTGGACACCTCCTTCGTGAAGGTACTGTTTTTCTTTTTCTTGTATACTATGGAAAACTAAAATAACAATGTAGCTTTTAAAAAGTTAAATGCTGTTTCAAAAATAACTGATGAACAGTGATTAAGAACTAAGTAGTTATGAAATTGTAGAACTCAAAAATTATATTAAAGAATTTTGTAATAAATAAATTAACAACAAAGGAGGCTTTTTTCTATGATTAATTATGGCGTTGCAAATATTTTGATGATTTGAAACTTAAAATTTTGAAAGGTAATCTACATCCACTTCATAAATAAATGGTATAACTAAATGATACTTTGTTTCTTATATCATACTGTTTCCAATTCAATATCCTTATTCTCAAAACATATGACACAATGTAGATAACGCAAAATATTTTTTTAAATTATTTGGAAATGCAAACTGATTCAAATATTGACTAACAATTTTCGTCAACTTATATATTATTCATTAAAAAATCTTAGATAATTCAAAATGCAATATTTAAAATGCTCAGCATGTTATTTCATGTAAAAAGAATTTCCTTCAGAATATACAACTACAAAATTTTAAAAAATTCTTAAAGATTTAAAAAGATTTTTAAAAAGTTCATTCAGCAAAGATATTGAGAAAGAAGAGGTGTTTGGTAATATATTATAATAATTTTTAATAAGCAACTATGAGGAAATATATTTTTATATATTTTAATTAAATATAAGTCTTTAAAAGTTTGAATTTTAGTTGATTTTCATTATTAAATTTTTTAACTAAAAGCCATTGCATTAAAAAATAATTAACATCAGTTATAGAATTAATAGCTTTTATGAAATCATAATTAATTACTTTAAAGGTCAGGTAAAGGTATATACATAAGGTATATAAGGTATATACATCTTTCTTTAAAGGTATATACATAAATAATATAATAAAGCAGCTGATTTTAAAAAATTGAATTTTTACCGTTTTGTAGAATTGGTCTTATATTTTGTAATACTTTCCAATAGTCACCAGAATAAAGTCTTGATTTTTGTCATCTGTTTTTAATAACATATAACTAAACATAAAATTGCAAATAAATCATTTGATTTCAAATCCATTAACGAAATGCAAATTTATTAAAAGAAAATAATATTTTAAAATTCCAAAAATGTAAGTTTTCATGTGGTCAATTAGAATATAAATCATCTTTAAAAATAATAAGAATATGGAATTCTGTGCAGCTAAAAATTGTTGCCATCTAAAAACAGGAAATAAATTTCTCATTTATGATAAATATATTACGAAAAAATCGTTTGCTCAACGAATGTATAGATTTCTTGCACAGAATAAATAATATTTTTAAAATAAAATAATATTTTAAAGTTACTTAAATAAAAATGTAATTTTAAATGAATTTATGATGACTTTTTTAATAAAAAAATAAAACTTGTTAAATAAAATTAATAAGTTGATCATTTTAATCTTGTTTAATAATTCACCATTTATAATTTAAAACTAAAGTTATAATTATTTATCTGTCTAAACAATTTCGTTAATCAAAATTGAAATTTATAGAAAAAATTTGTTTGGCAATATCAAATTGGCAAAAGAATCGTTAAGACTTTTTAAATACAGTGCAGAATGAATGATTTATTGCTGAAACAAAATTCAATACGTTCAAATATGAAATTGTCGGCAGACAAATGTTAGTGGAATAATAACGTAAGTGAAGACATCAATAATTTTTTAATAGAATATGCTATTAAATATGCAAGTATTTTTAAAGAACAAAATAACAAAAAATAATTTATAATAATTCTTTTATGAAATAGTAATTGCAAATAATAAATAAACAGGAATATAGTAAATATTTCTAAGTTTTTCAAATAGATATCAATATATTTTTTTAACAAATGTTTTGAGATTCTTTCAATAAATATATTTGAACTTATTCAAAAATTGTATAGGAATTAAACTTTATATTCCTATATATTTAGGTAAAATTGTTTTTGTTTCATACAATGAAAACAATAACTGAAATACCTTTTAGAATAATTTCTCTTATATTTTTACGGCTTTTGTCAATTTCCGAAA
>JAPMOQ010010798.1:1516793-1535321 GCA_026543055.1 Argiope trifasciata | reverse complement strand
TATATAATTCAGCACGCGAATATTCAGATTTTTTTTTCGTTAAATGTAAACATCTCCTTCTTTCATTTCACACATATTTTAACGAATTAAACCCATCCTAACGCATGTGAGAAATTGAAATCGTACTACGGGAAAAAGAATACCTAAAGGAAAATATTAGTTTCTGTCTCTTTAAGCTCAGTATTATTGGAAATTTAATAACAGAGCATTTAAGGGGCACCAATATTTAATTATTCATTCATAACATACTCATTGCAAATCGTAAAATTTTCCCTATTTGAGATTATTTACGGCGCATTGAAATTAAACCCATTCTGCACGTAAATAAATTCAAAAGGAAATTATTAAAAAAGTTTGCTTTTAATTCTTAGTTCTACACCAAAGTCTACAAAATATCTAATATGTACAGGTACTTTTTTTATGCAAAACTTTTTTCAAGATAAGTATTTTTTTTATAACAAAATGCGTGGAATATTAATGTTTAATTATCATCCGCAATTGAAAACTCTAGGTACAATATCAATAAAGTTTTTTTATGTGGACAGATTTCGGAAGATTCCTGAAAGGAACATAGAAAATTTACAGATTTATGAGAATTTTGCGACGTATATTAATTTTGTCAAACTATTTTTTTCTAAGTGTGATGTAACAAATGAGCAAATCGCAAACGGTTTATAATTTATAAGTTTTTTTTTAAATTTTCTTTTCATTAATGTTATTACTTTTATTGTTTTAAAAACATTTTTCTAGTTCAGATATGTTGTTGGATTGGGCGATGACCATGACGAAACGAAAAACAGGAATTTAAAAAAAAAAATATTTACATTTTCCTGCTTCTCAGCTCTCAATGTTAAGTATTGAAATTGTATTGTACAAGGGATTTGAAATCTTCCAAATGAAAAAAAAACTTATAATTAGAAATTTAGTATTGAGTAACTATTTTTCCAAGAGTAAACTTGATTATGCTGTGGTAATAACGTCACTGCTTTAAAAAAACTGATTTTCACATTTTAGAGTTTCTTTTTGTATATTTATAGGGCAATAAAATATTGTGTGCCATATTGATAATCCGTTTAATCATGGGAAACAACTTGGATATCCTTTTTAACATCTTAAGATCACAAAAAGTAACTAAATTGTTTCTGTCATGTAATTTTTTTTAAAAAACTGATTCTTAATTGCCATCAAAGCGCCTAATTAATGATTCCAAGGAACAAATAAATGAAAAGTTAACTGGTTAAATTAAAAAATAAAAAATTGAAAACCTGCAGACATTTGATATGTCCTGATATATTTTTACAAAGAATCTTGGTAAAAAAATTAAAGTCTAATGGATAAAAATCAGGTCGCGGTTCAACCTTGTTCTAAAAAGCAACAAATTTTAGTATTTTTTGCTTGCCCTTTAACTTTCAATTACTTTCATTGCTACTTAGTGAATGTAATATGAAGCTGGATGATAGAATGCCGCTTTTATGCGGAATGAAAAGTATTAAAGAGTAATAAAAAGCAACGAAAAGAAAAAAAATAATCTGGATATGAGTTAATAGATAAAGCAGGGACTTCTTTTTTCTTTCCTTTCCCTTCCTCTAAGTTCATCGTCAACGGAGCGGTAAGTTTGCTCTACATAGGTCTTTTTTCTTTCGTATTTCTTAAAAACTTTCTATTTTCAAGTTGTACAATATCATCCTAGTCCTCAGAGTGGAAAATTAAGACGTTCTCTGTGCCCCAGTGTCAAGATCTCGGTTGATAAGAGCAAGGTTAAAACTAGACTTCACACTCCAGTTACGAATACTATCTATCAAACGACATGTCAAATTTATCTACCTATTCATGCTAATAAACTCGTGTACTTGAATAGTTTCTCAAATTTCCTTTTCATTTTTTATAATAAATATAAGGCAGAGCAGAGCTTATAGCATGGCTTCTATATGATTATTCCACAATTTAAAAAAAAGAAAGATAAGTTTAGTCTTTACCCTCATTTTATTAAAAGTTTTTTTTATTCTTCCATAATTAAAAAAAAAAATTGAAGATAAGTTTAGACTTTATCCTAATTTTATTGACAGTTTTTTTCCTCCATATTTTCCAAAACGTACATTTTATAAAAAATACTGTTTAATACTATTAGAATAGCAATTTCTCTTACATTAACTCATTTTTGAATCGATATGAAAATTTTTTAACTCGACATAACAAACAAATTTACCCGAAAGCTTTTAGATTATTAATAATTCAAGATTATGTAGACTATTTGAAAAGTTAAATAAATGCAATTAATATTTCTTTTTAAATTCGAAATGATCCTGAATCTAAATTTATTGAAATTGAAGGGCAGATTTAATATTTAATGAACAGTTTTAGTAAGTTTCGTTGTAGATGTGGGTCCAAATGGAAGGATCTATTGTTTGACTACGGATTCTAAAACTTTCCATCCTTTTTATGTATGGTTTAGGATGGGTTAATTCGTCAAAATAGGGATGATTACTCGTACACTAAATTAAAATAATACGGTCAGAAAAGATACAAGATTCACCTACACGTGATTAAAAAATTGAACAAAAAAGTTTCTAATAGAGAGAAAATTAAGGTCAAAGAATGAAGGCGGATTCTGGAAATGCACTCATCACTCCGCGTTTCTCCCCTTAATATGATAGAATCGTCGTTAAATGTTCATTAAACGAGCAATATTTAATAATAACTTTAAGGTCGAAACTTTTCAATTTTCTATAGAAAGTATAGCATTACTTTTACTTCTCAATGTATTCCATTCCAACAGACAAGTCATTAATTGCATCAGATGCAAGCCATATTTATGTCTTTTAACATCGTCTTTCTTTTAAACGGGTTATAAAATAAATATATTTACACAAAAAGGTAATTTATATAACTTAATTATAATTTTCTAACCTCCTTTGTCCGCCAAATGGTTCGCTAAGACGAATAGTTGCATTCCTTTTCAAAACCTCAAAACATATTACTTCATGTTCATATTTCCTCAACAAAGTGTTTTAAACCATTGAAAAGCCTTTTTTAACAAGCTCTACACCTGTTTATATATATTTACATGAAACTTCCTAACGGGAACAAGTTTAACAAAGTAGCATAATGCTGGGAGAAAATCATGCTTATATATATATATATATATATATATATATATAACGAATTTTTTTTTTTCAACAATGAAATTTATTGTTTAAAACAAATAAAAAATTATTTAAAAATTGCCAGTTATTTTTTAAAAAAATACACGGCAGCTAAACTTGTATAAATGTTTTTTTTTTCTTTTCAAAATTTCGAAAAAGGAGTGAAAACAGGTTTTGCGCATTAATGTTTTTGATATTACCAAAACATCAAAATATTACAACATTTTAAATTAATTCAAAATTTTAATTTTAAAAAATCGTATCAAGGTGCATATATTTACTCACCGAAGTACATCTAAATTAAATATAATAGTTCTAAAAGTACAAAGGTCTGTGTTACAGATCTCCGAAATACAGATAAGCGCACTCATATTCTGTTTTCTTTATTAATAAAAAATATGAAAAACATATAGATTGCAATTGTTTATATGTTATACTTTTATTGGAAATAGCATTTATTTTGAAAAAAAATTATATGAGCATAAGTAGAAGATAAGGTGCATTTTCTTTTCCAAGTTTACATGATTTTTTAGAACAAAAAGTACAGAATGGCAAAGCAGATAGAGATAAGATTGGACACTCTATAATTGGTTGTCGCTTTAACGGTGCAGTGACAGCTTAAGAATAATCTCTTTGAACAAAAATCGTAATTCATCACTCCCTCTCTATCTTCTACAAACATCGATTTTGTATTTTGAATCCTGAAATCTGTATTTGTATTTGGAAACTATACAAAACAGTTCTGTAATAAGCAGAGTTGGCGCCAAAGATTCCTCTATCAGTAGTCAGTTTGACTGCGACACCTTTGCAGGGTCGTTGCGCGGGAATTCCATGCCAGCTTTTCTGTTCGGATGTTGATTGATGATGGTGAGAACTTCCACTCTTATTAGAGGTAACTTGCGAACAATTCCAATTTATCGGAGAGAACACTGTCATTTTCTTGACTTCCTGCTATGGACACATTGTGACTTTTGAACTTTTATCAATACGGTTTATGAAGATAGCGCAAGTATTCTATTCTCCAGTCAGTTTTTAGAATATCCTACAGTATGTCTCTTATTCTATTTTTAGTTTCGAGAGAATGTGCAAAGACTGGTAGTTATGAATTCCGAAAGAGTCCACTTCATAGATCTTCTACATTAACAGGATTGCAAATACTATAATAAAAAGCATTTACAAAAGGTGATCGACCACGAGAAACAAATAATCAAAAACTATCTAAATCGTCTAAAATCTCCGAAAATCCATAATTGATCTTATATAATTTTTTATGAGAATTTGATTCGTACATTCCGGAGATGAAACTAAAGGATGAAATTTTCTAGCATATTCTCCAATAAAAGTGTTATTCCCCTCATAAAATTGTGAATTTTGAGTAACGCCATGATGCCTTGTAAAGCAATTTTGAACAATAATTACGAAATACAGATCTTGAGCGTTAATTTCAGTTTTTCCTGAATATACGGTAAAATATGTAATTTAAAAGATGCCTTACTCCAACAGAGTGAGACCAAAATTTGACTCGAAACAAAAGTTGTAGTCACAAAACATATTTTACAACTACTGATAGATTATTACTGCATAGAATTTTACTACCGCAGATATTTCGTAGAATGCACTACTTTTAATATACAATAATGACATTTGATGAAATAACATTCCATGCTTTCTAATTTTCATTAATTTTTCGATAATACTTCGGATAATACTTTACGGTAATAATCAGGGTATAAAAAATGAAAAGTTATTGAATTTCTTTCTTATAGAAGGAACAGAACTTCAAAAAAAAAACTGAACGCTTTGCAGTATTTCCAAATCAGGAACAGAAACACTAAAATAAAGAGAACAATATTTCAGCATTAAAATTCATCATAAAAAACTTTTTTAATCGCTTTAAGAATCAAGGGGGAGATAAAACTGATTTCTGATCATTGCTGTACTTGTGTCAAATGGTTCAAAGTAAGGAGACAAAAAAGAACAGAGAAATTTAATTATTTGCCAAAGGAACAAATAATAAGTAGTGAATAAAAATAAAGAATGCCAGCTGAAAAATATTTAAAATACTATAAATATTTTAAATATAAAAATATTTTATCCGGAGCAAAAGATGTTTATCAATTAGTAATTATATACATTTATCAGCATATATTACAATCTGGCATCCATATGTCTGTACTGTCAACAATACTTAATTCTTAATTACGCATATTTATTAATCAAATGTTATTACAAAAGGAAATATGTACAAAATCAATGAATTGGTTCACTGTATGACTGAATTCTAAGCATTGTCACCCTTGTGCGTGTAAGAAGGCTTACATTTGTTCATATTTTGGGATTAGTCCCTCAGTAATTCGACTTCCAGACGAAACGTTAATCAAGGAAATCAATTCAATTCATGTCGGTATTAATGACTAGGAATGAATAAAATTTAGAAATCAGAAACAACGTATTTAACATGATAGCATTTTATGAAAAAAAAGGTGTATTTAATAATATGTCTAATTTTCATTGTACCTTTTATTTTTTTATTACTTGAGGCGAAATTTTGAAACATTATTATTTCCATTTTGCAGTTAATTTATGCAGCATTTTACTAAAATTATACATTCAGGTGTCAGAGATTTATTTTTTCAGTTATGCTAAAGGCTAATAAATGAATTATAAATTATGAAAAATTACAGAGAATTATTTATGCATTTTTTCTTTGTTGAAAAGGCTTTATATAAAAGACTCAAGTATAGAAGAACTGCATGAGTCACAATCGAATTACATTAGCATTCTCATCAGCCGTCAGAGGCTTAGAAATGTTGAGTCATTTGTCTTTTAGAGAGACAATGTTGAATATTTAATATTGAAATGTGATAGTATTTTGGGAAATGATTCTTTTTTTCATATTGTAAATATACTTAAATGCATACAATGAAGCAAACGATACTGAAATTTTATCCTACAGCTCATAAGTGAAAATGATTTGGGTTAGCAGAGTAAGCGACTCTTAAACCCAATTAATTTTGATTGTCAAATTTTTACAAGGCCCTGGCCTAAATTTGGGCGGGGCAGTAAATTTCGTCCTTTTATAATTCAAATTTGAACCACTCTTCGAGGTCAAAACTAGGTCAAAAAGGCCGATTTTGTGAGTAGTGATAGCAATTAAATGCATTTTCACTTTTGAATTCAAGAAATAAGATACACAATTCTACTGGAAAAAATGGGTTTGGCAGAATGCATGAATAAATTAATGCACACGTTGCTTCCTGCTTTCAGCTTAAGTAATAAAGAAATTGCTCGAGCAAATAAAAACTGTCATTGTTGCTTTCTTTCCGAAGGGACAAGAAATGTGTATCTTTTCTTCTCCAATTCAGAAGGTTGTTTAAGCAATTGTTACTTATTAAAGGGTGGGATATGGTTAGTATTAAAAATTTTCTTAAGAACAATACTGAATAGTTTATTTGCTTAATAAAGGTGTAAGAAAAAAAAGTTCGAGATAAATTCTCTCACAGCATACTAATTGAATGTAATGAAATACTTGACAGGCATTCTTTATGGGTTTTATTTTTCTAAGATACCGGTTGACCAAGTCAACTATATCCTCGTCATAATATTTAATAAATGTTTATTGTACTTAACAGGTAAGAAATATTACTTTGTACTATATAAAAACAAATGATTTATTAAATTATCCAATTCATATATTCTGCAAAATACATCGATTGCCCAATAAATAAAAACAAAGAGAATTTTAACTCCAGTGTGCAGAAATTCTCCATTAATCATTGTTATTATTATTATCTTTCTACGGAAAATTTCGCCCGTTTCTAGGCATAGGGATAGCGCGTCTTCCCCGTGATCTGGGAATAATGGATTCGAGCATGATTGTTCTTCTGTGTTCTATCTTTGAGATGTGTGAATGTTTCCCTCTGTAAAAAAGGGTTATGCCAGCGAATGATTGTTGTTGTTGTTGTTTCCAATGGCACTTGTGACTGACAAGCCCGCTGATAGCTGTCAGCGATTTTAAGCCAAAATGAGCGTCCTTTGTTTTACAGCAGCGCCAAGTAAGGCCAAGAATAACACTTAACTACTTCATGCTACACATTCGCTTGCACAATCCCTTTTTGAAGGGGGGCAGATTCACATTACTCGTAGATAGAACATAGAATAACAGTCATGCTCGAACCAGGACGTCCAGAACACTAGGAAGACCGGCTACCCCTAAACCAGGACGCCAGCGCAAGCGAATGTGACGCATGAATTCGCTAAGCCGTACTCTTGGACTTAGTTGGCGCAACTGAAAAAACAAGAGACTCTTCCTCGGCTCAATTCACTGACATATAATTGTTAGCGGACTGGTAAAGCACCATAAGTCACAACACAATGACGAAAAATTTCGATGTTTGTATGACTAATTTGCTATTATACACCCATATCTTAAAAAAAATTTCGCATTTATTCCATTCAGTTCAATACAAGGTTCTTTCTATATCAAGTAAGTTCTATATTCTAAATTATTTACGATTTTAGAGAGTTTAGTCATTCATTTTTTCTTTCCGGGAAAGGGAATTTTTAGTTTCTAGTATACATAAAAAAAATATTGTAGTTACAAAATAAAATCCAACTTCGAGATTTTGATGAGTGTCCAGGTTTCAGATCTTTATACATTTGCAAAAATTAATTTTTAGAATTATGTCTGTCTTTCTGTTTCTGAACATGATAATTCAAAAATGCTACAAACGAGATGGACAAAATCTAGTATGCTACCATTGCATAAAAATTAATTTCATTCTAATTTTGAAACGAAATCTGTCTACAGTAATCTTGTCTACTTTTCGATTCTTGAGCTGGTTAATCTTCAACCATCACAAATAAGATGGGTGAAATGGGATGATTTTGCATCAAAATCGTAAATGCATAACACACTTTCAACCTTATCCATAAATAGAATGACTGTCAGTTGAATTACCTGTTTGTGCGAATATGAATGTAGTGACTCAAGAACACTACAAGATAAATGAAATTTATATAGTATATTTTATATAATAGTATACATAATTTATATATTATCTATATCAACAGGTTTTATGAAATGGTTTTCGGTTTTAAGCAAAACTGATCCTGGAAAAAGGCAATATTTTTTGACTTATTAATGCAATGAAGTCCAAGACTAACTATATTATTTAGTAAATATGCATTGTTAACCCCACACCATTGAGAAATAATAATTACGAAATAAGCTATTCAAGTGTGAACTTTAGCGATTAGTTTCGGTACACAGATTTAGAATGATATGAAATCTAAATCTGTGTACAAATTTTTTTCATCCAACTATCCCCCCCCCTTTTTTTGTAGTAATCGTGTCTACTTATAATCAGATTACCAGATAGAGAGACTTTCTTTTCATGATTTCATCCAAAATGAGTGAGAGATATAAAAATATGCCAAATTATATCGCACATACTCTAAGCTTTTTGAGTTAAAGTTCAGAGACAGACAGGCATAATTCCAAAAATGTATTTTTCGGACCTCAAAAAGTCTGGAAATCTTACAATAGTTCCTCTGTGTGTATTTAACGAGAAAATAACAACAGCAACAAAGAAAAAAATAAGAAATGAAAAAAATTATTATTCAATTTTTATAATTATCTCAATTATGAAAAGCAAACAGTTTACGACGATAATATTTATAAATGGCAAAGTTTCTTCTTTTTCTAATATTTCATTGATTACAACTGAAATGGTTGCCTTTGTGCTTATGAAAACTGGAAAACAAAATACAGCAATTTAGTTTAGTTATATTAACGTCCCATTTGAAAGCAACACGAGGGCTATTTTGGGACGGACTTCGTCATTTTGAACCACGGTCAGATGACGAGAACTACACCTGAATTGGCACACCCCTCTCCACACCACGCCACACCACACCGAGGACGTTTGTCCTGACAAATTTAACGTGCAAGAAATCCCCTCACACGACGGTTCTTTGGTGGAATCAAGTCTCGAACCTGAAAACCTCCGGTTCCAAAGCCGAGACCTTACCACCAGACCACCGCGGCTCCCAAAATATAGCAAAGAAAACTTAGATATTTCTTCGCCTTACACCATTTAGATACACTTGGGATTCATTCATATCTCTTACAATGAAATTTTTTTTCGCTTATTTCATGCTTATACGATTAGATGATGACTTTTCATTTTGAAAACTGGAATTTTCTGATCTCGTATACCAAACTAAATATTAAGTGAGTTGTCATATGGATATTATGATTTCATAATTATTCCCAATTGATGAGGTAATAGAAGACAAATTGTATGCTGCTAATTTAATCGATAATGAAGAAGAATTAGAAGAGTGGATTTTTCTACATTTAAAGATGCAATGGATTAATTTAACAATCTTCTTACTTATATTGTAATAAAACTTTTATTGTTTGATATCTTAAAAACTTATATTGTTTGACAAAACATTAGTGAAAAAAATATCTAATGAAATTAATTCATTTCCTAACGTTGTATTTAACACTCACAGACAATCAGAATACAAAAAGACAATTAAAGATATCTTTGATCAAACGTCTAATTACGAGAACTGAAATTGTATAAAATAATGCATGCATAATTAGAACTCAAGACATATAAGTTTTAAAAAATCATACTTTTATGCTAACTTTTATGAAACAAGTATAATTTTAAACATTTGTTTCTGATTTTCAAATTTTATAGTCACGCTCTAATACTATCTTTAAAAAACTGAATTTATAATAATCAAAGTTGTAATTAGAAATTTGGTTATATGCCTTTTTATTTATGTTTCATTTTATATCAGTCTTTTGAAAAAAGTAAAAATTTTCAGCAATTATATATTTTTCAATGAAATGAAAAAAAATTGCCTGATTGGCATTGAATAACATTTGCTATTCGAAGTAGATAAGCAACAAACTTTTTTTAAAAAAAGTAATACATTTTCGAATATGTCCCTGGTGGAAGCTATGATTTACATCCTGCAGGAACAGGAACTAAGAGCAAAATGGTACAAATGAAGAATAGATGAATTTTAGGGATAAAAACTACAACACAAAAATATCATTGCCCACACACATGCACCCTAGAAAAACAAAGAGCGAAGACAAAGTGAGAAAGTTAGCGTCTTTCAGACGATTTGTCAAGAAATACGTACTATCTGCATGTCGTGAGCTAGAAATAGATAAAGCCGAAGTCAAAGCGTCTGCTTTATTTGACAGGTAGTTTAACAATCTCTGCCTTAAACACTTCACAATGTTCTAAAAGTAAGGCAGAAAGCAACTTATAAAGAATTGTGTGCTAAGTCTCTTTGAAATTGTAATAAGATCTGTTTTCATTAAATATGGAAATAAACAGGGACAAAAAAAAATGATTGTACACTTTTATAGGAATGTTAGTCATTTCTGTTTTTTTATTATTATAATTAATAGCACTAAATTAGAAAGAGCATTTCATATCTAAAATCCTTATTAGGAAACATCTGGTTAATTACACATTTGTTTAAAATGTTGGAAAGAAAGCAGCAAGAAATTTAAATTCCACATTGAAGAATAGGTTATATCTCTACTAATAATAACGATGAGTGCGAACCTCGCCTTTGGCAATAGTGAAACTATACCGTTTGTCCCAGAGTAAGAGAAACTGAATATGCAACTTGGAGATATTTTCAAAATTTTAATTAATAAATAACAAAACAATTTTTAGTCATAATTTTTTGTAAATTTTATCGCACTGAAAAAAATTACATTGCCTTAAAATTGAAAAAAAATTCGTTGTTCCATTGAAACGAATTTAAATGTTTCCTTAATTTAAATTTTCCTTAATTTTAACACATTTTTAAAATGTGCAAAATTTGTAACAATTCTGTTCTTAATTCTAATGAAATTCCAACCGTTTTCATTATTTACACAATATTTAACTTGCATGTTTCTCTTTCTATTGTTGTAAGCCATGGAATGCAAATTCTTATTTGTAGGCTTAAATTCTTGATTAATATCGTAATGAACTTCGATTTCTCTTTATATTTATTTTATTAATTTCTAGTACGTGTAAAATCTGAAAGTCCTGCTTTTTAAGATTTTGAATGTGACAGGAAATATATCCTGCTTGCTTATTGATTCTGGTTACCAATTTTTACTACTCTGGTTGCTACTTTTTTAACAGAATGTTTCATTCTGGTTAACATGCCGTTGAACGTAAAATATATGGTACGATTCTAACTTTAAAATCAACATAAATTTTTTGTTGCTAATTTCTCTTCGATTGAAATCGAATTCAAATCAAGTCCAAAAGAGCAGGGAAAGAAGGGTGCAGTAGCTTCTGAGGGTAAGGACGCCTGAGGACAGGTGTCTGACTTCAGCTTATAAAGATGACACTCACACACTCGTTTGAACAGCCCTTTTTTGCAGGAGGGCTCTTTCACACAACTCACAGATAGTACACCAGCTAAAGGACAACCATACCCGAAACTAAGACAAGAACCCGGGATGCCCAAACCACGGGGAAGATGCACTACCTCTAGACCAGGACACTTCTCAAATATTTTTGTATGAGAAATAAGAAAGTGAATTTAGTGTTAACAACTTACAATTATAAGTTAGATAACACGGATAGTATTGCCACGTGAGTTGGTATGCATTAAAAACTTTCATGAAAGCAATAAACAAAATAGTTGCAGGCTTTCTAATATGACTAATATTTCTAATACGCCCTACTAATATGACTTAAATATATATCCCAACTTGAAGTTTAAAATAATTTGCTATGGGAATCACGAATATCAAGTTATGTAAATGATCTTTAGATGAATTAAATACAATCTCGAGGTCAACAATCTGGTTACCAAAAACATAAAGTTTTCAATAAAGGAATATCCAACTATTCTTGATGCCGAATTTCGTAATTTTGAATTAAATAAAAGCCGACATCTCTCTATATATTAAGTAAGAAAGTTGTACTTCTATGCCAAATTTGACATTCTTCCGATTCAGATACACGACCGGTTTTTTGGTTAATGAAATTGAGTTGAGCACAGGGGGCCCTTTTATACATAAACAGACAAACAGCGACCCTAGCAACATTATCCGAGAAAAATGCCATAATACTAGAATTTAGATTTGGAGATCGGAGATTCTAGATGTGAGATCCGCTTCAGTTAATGGCCGCTATGTATAAATCTCTACCTTATACAAATTAAATCAACCATTGTGTGCACTATTGTATTAAAAGACTTTGAGAACAGAATGCCTTCTTCAAGAGATTCAGCCCAAAATACCACGCACGTAATTACAGTATGAATGTTAATAGTTTACTTTAACCTATTTCTACCTAAACGAAATTATACCGTTTATACGAAATTGTATCGTTCGTCAGCTTCGAACTCTGCAAGTATGAATTTATGCAGAACATGAATTCCATTTCTGAACACTGATAACGACTGTAAGTACCGATCGAGGCATAATTTGATTTTTTTTAATCTGCTAATGTCACCAGTAATATAGAACAGAGATCCGTCTCACACACCCATAATGGTATCCGTAACCATTCTGGTCACTAAATAATTTGATGGGCACTTTACAGGAAATTTATTAAATAACAAAATATTTAGCGAATGATTAAAAGTTCAGGAGAATAATATTATTCTATATCAGGCTTGTCATATTTTGTTTTAAAATATGATGCGAATGTGCAAATCTTATTTCACCATGATAATCGAAGGAAAAAGAAATAGATATCATTAATAATCAAATTAAATAGTTGCGTGCGAATCTTATATTAGAAATTATGATACATCATAAATCAATTTTTATAAAAATTTAAATTTTAATGTATACCATTAATTAAAACATAGTTCTCTACACTATTCCCTAAGAACTGAGTATAGAAAATCGTTAGAATTTAATTTATAAATAAAAATCTTTAGCTAAAGCTATAGATTACTTTTGTAGCTTGAAATCTTGAAGTTCTGTCTTAGAAAACAAATGTTGCAGTATTTTTAACTCATAAACATTTCTAATTGATGAAATAATAGTTTTGCAAAATTTCTTGACAATTATAGTTGGACAATCTTAGCATGTCAACAAGAATGCCTTCCTTAGTTTAAACATTATTTTTTTTATTTAATTCAGATTTATTGATGCATAAAAAATACCACTTGTAGAACTTTTCTTCAGTCTTGTTTATTACTTCTAGGCAATTAACTTTAGAAGATTATCAGACCACAATCTAACAGTCGTCTTTTCAGCTGGAAAACGAATTTTAGAATTTTCTTTTTTCTATAATTGCAATTCCAGTGTTTCAGAAAATAAAATGAAGGAAACGGTTCAATTGTCGCTTAAATGTGCTGAGATTTCTTTGATTTTCTCTTAAGATGGACATTTAAGACGAATTAGTTTTATGAAGTATTGATTGTTTTCTATACCAAAGATGAGTAACGGATAGTCAGTAGCTAAGGATCTTATATACGAGGAGACGGTCTTTGCTATTGATAAAAAATTATTTATTGTATTATTTTTTCTTCATTTCGAAAAAATATTGTTTATCACCCCCCTCCCAAAAAAAACGGATTCGCCAAATTATTGCATCTAGGTAATTTAAACGAGGTAACTTGGGTCTAACTTTTATATTTATAGCCAATTTCGATTTAACGAAACATTAATAACAAATTTTGAATACATTTTTATTAAGAATACTGAATTAAAATTGCTATATATATCTGAAGAAAATTCCAAGATAGTTCTGATCTAGTTCTCACAAATCAACAAAAAAAAAAATGAAAAATTCTTATCTAACCATTATTAAAAAAGTTGTTTAAAAGTATATGCAGAAGCCATTTTAATGATTGCTAATAAAACATCGTGGAGCTGAATTCTGTATTACTTTAGAAAGACTATAAAAGTAATGATAAGAAATTTTTTATTGAGGGTTCATATCAGATGGCTGTTGAGAAAATGGCCAATTAGCAAATCTTTCATCAGAGATATGCCCAAAGCTGTTTCAGAGAACATTAATTTACCTTGAACTACTTTAGATTTCTTACAGGTTTGAAAACGAAAAGAAGACAGTAGATAAAGCAATGGCAGACGTATAAGTTAGCAATCATTCAGTGGAGATGAAATAGACGATAAGTGAAGTGTTTCTCACCAGATTTGAGCAATTGAAATAGTTCCTCAGCTGCAGCCAAAAAAAGTTTGAAAATTGAGACGATAATTTTTCATCATATCCTCAAGTAATTATTTCCAAACGTTGAAACATTTAAACATAAATATTTGTCTTTCGAAATCCTCTTACAAACAGGACTTATTTCTTTTTCTTTATAAAAAGTGAGTGTTTATTCCTATGCTCGTCGTCCATCCTCCAAAATGTTAAACAGATTCATTGTTCAACACTTTTTAGAGTCTCAAATTTAATCTTATAACATGAAATGTCTCATTTTAAATTAGTGTTTTTAAATCTATTCGGTAGATATATTTTATGGAAACCATTTTCAGCTATCGTGAGTACAACGTGAATTTACAAAACTTACATTTATTAGAATACACAATTTGCAAGTTCCTGTTTTTACTTGTCAATCAATGAATACAAAATCTAATACATATACATTTAAATCATACCAAATTCTTATCTTTTTTTAAAATTCAGTTACATCTGCAGAGACATTACAATTATGCATTTCGAGGAAACACACGAAATATAAAAGATGAAAAGTTAAATATTTATTTATTACAAATGCCCAAAAGATTGACTATTAAGCCATTAAATCTCTAGCCTTCCAATAATTCTGAACTTTTATAGTTTAAAAACACAAGTGCAAGAAACAAGCCGAGATTAGTAGTATCAAAAATTTGCTATTGTCCGGACAAAAGGCAAAGTCCCAAAATCCAAGCCAATGCAATATTTTTCCTTAAAAAAGAATTTATTAAATCCAAAACAACACGAATATGTATGCCTCAAATAGTCTAAAAAGGCACTACCAATTAAACAACAAAGCAATTACTGCAGTTTTTAAAGTTAAGTAAGATGAGGAGGGGTAAAAAAAACATAATATCCCGGGTGCCATTTACATTAACTACGCCGCAGTCAATGATTTAAATCAGAATTGTATTTCAGCCACGATGTAAGTTCTTCCAATTTTTCAAAAATAAAGAAGCGAAAATATTTCAAAACACGAAACTCGTATGAATTTTAATTCAGCAAATATTTTTACTGATAATAAAGATGAAAATATGTGTGCTGGCACTCTGTAGACCATATCGTATACCTAATGCTATGCAAATATATATTTTAATGGGTAAAAATGAATACTGGGACCTTTTTTTGAAATTTTAATTACTTAAAAATTAAGCAAAATGTTAGCACTTTCTTCCCGATATATTCCTAAAATATTACAGAAGAAAAATGATTTTTGCAGCACCTTAAAATTAAAAAAACATATATACTTTCACCAAATGTTACCGAATTCTTTGGCGCTCAAATTTTCTTTATATTCTTAATTAATTTTTTAAATACATTTACGCATATTTTACAACAATACATTTCGCTATTGAAGAGAAATTCAAACTGTTCGCAATTTTGCTACAAGTATTTCGGCTTGTCTTTTCATCAGCTATTGTGATCATGATATTAAAGTTCGGCTCATTAAGATGTGATCTGAATAATTTCTTTGATATTTTAAAATTAATGTTCAAGTTCAGAATCAGGCTATGGTGGAAAAATTTTAGAGTGCATTTTAAAATATTTTAGATTTTTTTCCGGATATGTAACCGAATATATAAAGAAGTAGGTAAAAAATTAAGGGAATGCAAAATATAATAAACAGAACTATGTAAAACTTTATAAATAATCTAAATTATATATCTATCAAAATTTAAAGAATTTTATAATATTTTGTTGAAGAAACAATTCAAATTTTAGGTAACCAGGTCAAAAGTGAACCGGTCACCAAATACGGCTTGTTTTAAATAATGAAAAGAAACCAATAAAGTAACCATATCATACAATTTCATTTCAAATTGTATGATATGGTTTGCTATTTGTGAATTGAACGTCATCATAAAATTTTTCTAATGCAACGTAGTCTCTTATTAAAAACTCATTGTCATGAGCGAGCAATTAGATGATGAATATTCATCATTTGTAGGGCATTAACATGAATGAGGAAATAAAGTTTCTTTCATGATCAAATAACGGCCGATTAATTAAAAGGTGAAAATAAAGCAATTTGAGCAGATTAATGATTGGTCACACATATTTTCAGCTTGTTAAATCTGTTAAACCTTTTTACTTAGTCCATTGCTAACTCTTCTCGTATCTATCAGCAAAGTCCAAGTTCCACTGCTTCATTGTTGAAAGCTTTCCATTATTTTCAAGGTTCGCATGCACCGATTTTCGGGCAATTAATAACTGAATTAATGTCTTGTCTGGTGCGATGACATCTCGTTGGGCACGTGATACATGAACGAACCCTTCGGAGCAAATCCGTGACAATAGACCAGCATTATCTGGCAGCGATCCAGCAGTCGTGAATGAAGCAGGCGAAGACTTCGAAATCTTGATCTCGTAAAATAGTGTTCCGTTATTCCTTTCATTCATGATTTTCGTTTCTAGATTGCTTCGCTTCGCTGCATACAATTTGTTCACTTTCGCCTTTTTGCTGTTGCCTCGCAGATGCGTTAGTTGGCGAGTGAGAGCGAAGCTGTCAATCATTCCGTCATGGATTTTTAAAGGCGAGTGAGAAGAGAGTGAAGTTCGTTTCCCATCATCGTTTATCAGCGAGTTCCAGTGTATTCGTATCAAATAAATTAAGATGAGAGAAGACCAAAAAAGGATTTTCGTTTCAAGATTTAATGAAGGAGAATAAAATTTATATGCAGTAACCTTGAATTGATGGTAGTTCGATTTACATAAAGCACTCAGAAATGATGCTTTTTACAATTTATTTGTACTATGTTTATGTAATTTAAATGTAGATTTAATACCTCAATGCTGATAAATTCACTGAAAAAAACCAAGCATTAATCATATTATACCATAGTTAAGAAGAGGAGATCACCAGTGATCATATTTATTAATTTAAAGCTCAAGAAAAGCTCCAAATAATTTACATTAGGTTTCGGTGGTTGAAAAGTAGAACATTAATTTATTTGTAACTAATAGGAGCGCATGCAAATAAGTGCAGCCAATAGTGTTACATATAATATCAACTATTATAAAAGCAATAATAAATACTGCGTTTTAATATCCATTTGTTTTTTGAAATTTAATTACAGTGATTAATAAATCTTTATAATTAAAAAATTATCATTGTAGTTACCAATAACAATGAAAATCTGAGTAGTTAGTTATCCAAACGTTAAAAGACGGAGTATAACACTAATAAGATACAGATATTCCTGGATTGATTTGTCTGAGAGAAACATGATTTTTTTTACACGATTTATAATCACAGGAAATTTATACTTACTTTTTAATCTTTTTTCTTAACGAAATATAAATATCATTTACTTATTAGATTAATGTGCTACTTATAAACATGGTTATTATTTGAGCTTTTCTTCCATTTCGAACAATTATATTACGAAAGGAAGGATTGTAATCCCTATAATACAAATAGAGTTAAGTTTTTGACATTATAACAAAAGCAGATATTCTTATTTGCAAAATAAATAATTATTTACCTATATAATATATCGTTAAGGTAACATATCTTGCTTGCTATAACAGATACTTGTTTCAATACTGTGTCAATTGTAAGTAGTCGAAAAGAATCATAAAATAACACAGCTGGTTAAACACAAATATACAATGATAATGATAAATACTATGAATAATTGCTGTTTTTTAAAACCGAAATCAAATCCATAACTTCTTTTTCTAAGTTGTCTGGAACTGTCACTTTTCCTTTTTAATTTATAAATAAATAGTTCATATTAAAAACAAAGTATTGAATTTAATTTCAAAATTTGTAACCTCTGATCAATTTTCCTTCACATTTTTTATCACTCGGAATAAAAATGAAAACATCCCTACTTATTTCAATCGACAAAGCTCGTGATTTCTTTGAATATCAATACTTTCTATATGTTTATGCGATATTTATAGCTCTACCCAAACTTTGTTGAAGAAGAAAATATTTTATCATTGTTAATTGTCGGCTATTTCAAATAATTCCCCAAGAGAGGAGCATCGCTTAAAGGACAAGGGAGAATTACCTAATAGGCAAGTTTGTGCGTATGGGTACTACAAGTTTGGGAAGACCAAAACGTCGAGATTTTTCTGCGATATTTTCAAGGTTATTCAATTGCATGCCTTCGTTTGAATTAGGAAGGAGAATGCTGGAACATATTCAAATTTAAAAGCAAATATCATTTCAA